>JABSTT010005729.1:0-15564 GCA_013339685.2 Hyalomma asiaticum | reverse complement strand
ATGCTTCACACTGACGCCAGTAATGTAGGCCTAGGAGCAGTGCATGTGTAGTGGCAAGACAATGCAGAAAGAGTAATTGCCTATGCAAGCAGGACCTTACACGCGCAGAAGCAAACTACTCGACGACTGAAAAGAATGCTTGCCGTCATATGGGCGATTCTGAAATTTCGCCCATATTTGTATGGACGCCGTTCAAGGTAAGCAGTTGATCATCACCACTCCCTCTGCTGGTTGACCAGTGTGAAAGATCCTACCGGCCGATTAGCGCGTTGAAGCCTGAGGCTACAAGAATTCGACGTGACGATCGTGCAGAAGTCGGGGAAGGGACACACAGATACTGAGTGCCTGTCTCGATCCCCAGTAGAGCCCCCTACTTTACCCGCCGAGGACGAGACAGCATTTCTTGGTGTCGTAGATATTTCCGCCATTGCACAACAACGTGACGACCCTGAGTTGCTAGGCCTCATCAGTTTCTAGGACGGTCGAACTCAGACCGCGCCTAAGATTTTTGCGAGGGCACTGTCGTCGTTTTGCTTGCGCAACAAGGTGCTTTACAAAAAGAACTTTTCACCCAGTGGATCCATCTACTTACTCGTCGTTACTGGGGCACTCCGTCGCGAAGTACTCGAAGCATGTCATAGCGAAGTCACTTCTGGGCATCTGGGATATACTCGAACACTGAACAGAGTGCGGCAAAGATATTATTGGCCAGGACTACGTGCTGCCGCGAAACATTGCGTTCAGACCTTTCTAAATTGCCAGCGGCGCAAGTCACCTACGGCAAAACCAGCTGGTCTGCTGCAGCCTGTCCAAGTCCCACAAACGCCTTTTGACCAGATCGGCATGGACCTTTTGGGCCCACTTCCTACATCTGCTGCGGGTAACCGCTGGGTTATCGTAGCAACTGATTATCTTAATCGCTACGCCGAAACAAAGGCTATCCCCAGAGGTACAGCGCAGAAGTAGCACAATTTTTCATAGAGAATGTTGTCTTGAGACATGGAGCGCCAGCAGCCCTTTTACATCACATCTTGACATTGAGCGGTACCGCTCATCGCAAGACAACAGCCGACCACCCGCAAATAAACGGACTCACGGAGCGGCTAAACAAAACAATCGAAGACATGCTTTCGATGTACGTCGACAATGAGCACAAAAGCTGGGACGACATTCTGCCCTATATCACGTTCGCCTATAACATGGCGAGGCAAGAAACAAAACGAATGACTCCGTTTCGTCTTGTCCACGGACGTGAAGTAAGAACCATGTTGGATGCCATGCTCCCACACGAACCGGACGAACTTGACATGGATGCCGACTCAACGTGCGGAAGCTCGACAACTAGCACGCATACGAATCCACCAGTAGCAAGAGTACGATGCACGACGCTATAATCTCCATCACAAACCTGTATCTTACGAAGTAGGCGACAAGGTATGGGTGTGGACGCGTGTACGACGACGAGGACTGTCCGAGAAGCTGCTGAGGCGATACTTCGGACCCTATCGAGTCCTGCGACGACTAAGTGACCTCACCTACGAGGTTGTCCCAGATAGACCCCCCTGCACGAGGCGACGCCAGCTCAGTTCCCAATTGGTGCACGTAGTGCGTATGAAGCCGTATGTCACCGAGTGATTGTGCTAGCGACCAGCTCACGGACATTGACCATATAGCATCGAGACGATGCTCTTTTGGGGAGAGGCTAATGACGCATGTGCTGTGAGTGTGAAATAGAATACGATGACGATAAGAAACACTACGGGATTCTATGTAGTGGGGCTGCTAGAAGAATTAGAGGAAGACGAGGACGCCCATTGTTCTTGCGTTTGAGCACTCCAGGTCTTGGCCAATCCCCCGTAATGGGTATGCGCCATATTTGAAGGATCATCATCATCATCATCATCATCATCTTGCGTTTGTTGAACAAGCTCTTGTGCTGTGCTGTCAAGCGTCGTGTTTTCTTCTGTCCGCGTTGTACCGCGACAATATCGTGGTTTCCAGAAACCGCACCCTAGTAAAAATCACCAAAATACATACCTTCGTGTAAGTTCCTTACTTAAGATTTCTGGACGCATCTCGTGTAACTATTCGTTTAAATCGATGAACAGTTCGCTAAAAACGAATTATAAGAGCCAATGTCGATGGACCCAAAGTTTGGATAAGGGAACTTGTCTTCGCCAGGATAGCAACCGCTCTGACGAACGCAAGTCCACTTGTCTAAACAAAATTTGTTCATCCATACAAGCTTCTCTTCATGTTTGCATTCAACTTAAGAGGTCTTGCTGCCGCTGAGGAACTACAACACGCGTGCCATACAACATGCACCCAGGGTAGATTGTAGATTTGTATTTCAGTAAAAAGTTTACATCGCTCGTCCTGCAATGATGTCAGCCAAGTGATAGATGTAGACTCTAAAACGTGATTTAATTTCGTATCCTTACGTGCACTGGGTGCAAAGTCAGCGCTTGTGAGTGACAATTCAAGTTGTAGTGTGTAGAGTTACCCACTACCTTCTTCTGACTGTTCTTTCTCTCACTGAACTGCAAACTTGAAGATTGTCTGCCTAGGCATTATCTCTAGTTCTTGAAAAAAAAAAGCAGGCTAATGGTACGGAGACAAGGCGATGGCTTTGTGCTCTACGCGAGCTGCTGCTATTGGTAGAATTCCGCTCTTTGGGGTGGAAATTATTTGCAGAGGACTTGGATCTACAAGTGGGTAGAGCGCTCATAGATACACTTGTGAATTCTTTTCTTTCACTCCAAACACAAATGCCAGAGCTTCCTTCTCCAGGTGAGTGTAGCTGACTAGTCTTTCCCAGCATCTCACAATGTTCTTGAAATATATCTCACTATCTCCACAGTTCCACCTGCGACATGACACAGAATTGTGTATATCCCTGAGCTTGACGCATCAAAGCCAGATGCAAAGGCTTATTCGGGTAGTAGTGCATCAGACGTTCCCCTTGGAATAGAAGCTATGATGCCACGAGAAGACTTTCTGCAGGTCTCGTCCGAACGCCAAGGTGCACATTGTTACAGCAGCTATGAATGCATCATATACACAGACCTAAGGAATTAAAATGGGCTACATGTTATCTGATTGGTATTATAACCACATCTAATCTGAAGAAAGACCATCATGAACATCTCGCCCCGCCACGGTGGTCTAGTGGTTATGGCACTCGGCTGCAGATCCGAAGGTCGCGGGATCGAATCCCGGCCGCGGCGGCTGCATTTCGATGGAGGCGAAATGTTGAGGCCCGTGCGCTGTGCGATGTCAGTGTACGTTAAAGAACCCCAGGTGGTCGAAATTTCCGGAGACCTCCACTACGGCGTCTCTCATAATCAGAGCTGGTTTTGGGACGTTAAACCCCACAAATCAATCAATCATCATGAACATCTCAGGCAAATGCCGCGGATGCCCCAGATAAAAGCCATTTTTCAGCATGAAGGCCAGAGTACGACACCGACAAATATTCCTTCTTCCATGAAAAACTTGACTACATCGGATACATGATTTCTGGCAGAGCAAGCGAAAGTTCACCTGCCAAGGCCGTTGCGCTAATGGAAAAGACATGAAAACGTAACTTACCTTGCCAGCTGCTGTTTCTAAGGTGGTACATGATGTAGATGTCGTGCGCCCTAGAAGTAGAAGCAACAGAAAAATGGTACAAGATGTTACTTAGCCTGAGGTTTTTTTTTACTTAGCCTAGTGGCATGAGTGAACACTGAACAGCTAGATAGGAACAACAGTGACGGAGTAGCTCTGCCGATACGTTTGCGGAGCTATGCCTTTGATAAGGAAACCTGTCAAATAGCCCTGCTTTTATTCGAAGATAAAAAGCTGTTGATAGAATGCGTTTGGCGTTTTCTGGTATTGCGTTGGTTTTCGTACACCTTAGTCACCTTAAACGGTAACAGTGACGAATGTCTCGCCCTATCTAAACGGATCTAAGAAACGAACGCGCACGTGTTTTGGTTGCTTACTGGGAGCGCTTTTATCAATTTCTCGCGAGGCGTAGCAGACGTCGCACTTTTCTTGCATGCTGCTTCGGTTTTTGTTAGCGAGGACACTGAGAGGGGTAGCAGTTGGAGCAGTTGGAACAAGGCGCTGCTTCGATGATGACGTGTTGCCTCCAGTGCGTCTCCTACTTATTCCTATTCTCTTTCAAAATCTTCCCGGGGCCGCAAATATCCGCGTTTATGAGCATCCTTCTAGTCGATATATTACCTCTGTAGGCCTTCGCAGTGACGTTTTGTCAGGTGTCTTCAAGATGAAAACTGTTGAGATTTTGTCTAAGCCAGTTTAAAGCGTTAGAAGTGGCCATTGGGCGAGTTGGTTAAGCTTCACAATAAATCAGCGCAAAAGCACGAGAAAAGAAACCACACAGGACGGGTGCTGACTCACAACTAGTGTTTTAATAAAAAGGCACATATACAAGAAAACACCGCGCACTCAACATGGTTTTTCAACACTTGCGCGAGATTTGCCTGAAAGATGGCACTATGGCCAAGAACGCCTAATCAGTATGCGAATCGTGTAACAAGTTAGCTCCTTTTTTAATGATGAGACAGATGGGCGGCTAATGCCCAGTTCTTTTTCCTTATGAATATTGTATGCTCACACAATTTCACGAACGCGCGAATCCCCATGGCGATGGATGAGCGTTCACTTATGAAGATGAGATTCACAGGCACATTCGCCACAGTGCTCGCCTATGTGAGGTAGTGTGTCAGCCTTGCTGTTTCTTTCGTGCTCCCTTAGGTTAATTTTAATACAGCGCCCCGTCTGCACAATAGAGCGCCCGCCGCAGGGCAAAGGCAATCGATACACGACCCCCGTACTACAGGGAACGACCGCTGGCCTTCGGTTTACGCCACACGTGCTAGAAGAACATCTGCTTTGGTCTAATTTTCTTTGTACAATGGCACAAATGCCACCTAATTTCCTTAGAGCCGAAAACAGAACTTCGATGCCATATCTTTTCGCAACGTTCTTCAATCCATGCGACATACAGTGCACATATCGCAGGACAGCTGCCTTGTTTTTCTCCTTGCTTTCTCCTTGTTTTCTCCTTTCTCCTTGTTTTTTTCTGCTTGCCTTGCTTTACAATGCTAACAAACGACGGTTGCTTTCAAAATACTTGCGGTGTGCTTCGGGCTCATGCACCTGAAGAACCTGTTTTCTTCTAGAAGCTTTTCTTTCTTGACCTCATATCCGATCGACCTATGGCACTCTTCTCTAAAGTGCTTGTTTAGGTTACAAAAGCAACATGGTTTGGTGAATGAGGTTTGATATTGCCCAAGTTTTACTTGTGTAATTTGATCTGCGGACTGACTTGCTGTGGTGCCTGCTGTTTTGGAAACGACTTATTGACTCTCTTCACCCCGCCACGGTGGTCTAGTGGCTAAGGTACTCGGATGCAGATCCGAGGGTCGCGGGATCGAATCCCGGCCGCGGCGGCTGCATTTCGATGGAGGCGAAATGTTGAGGCCCGTGTGCTGTGCGATGTCAGTGCACGTTAAAGAACCCCAGGTGGTCGAAATTTCCGGAGCCCTCCACTACGGCGTCTCTCATAATCAGAACTGGTTTTGGGACGTTAAACCCCACAAAACAACAACAACAACAACGACTCTCTTCACATCACTTGTTATTTAAAATATTTTACGAACTCTTTAAGTGATTCTGCACTCGTGAAGCCACTGTTGCTTTCATTTGTCCACGATGCGGACGTATCTCGGGTGCCTTGCGTTATCTTCTCGTAAAATTTGTAGTTAATAACTCTTCCAAGACACAACGCTTTAAAATTGGCATCAGCATCGGGGCCCATGAGTCAACTGTAACTCCAAGGCGTCTAGTGCATTCTTCTGAACTTGCATACGCTGCTTCAGGAAGTTTTCTTAAATATTTGACGTTTTTCTGGCTCTTAACTGGTCGAAACTTGAGCGATGGGTTCATGTTTCTTCCCTCCAAGTTTTCCTCACTCCCATAATCTTCTTTCAAAGGCTTCACAGCTTTCCGGTACTTCTTATCTGAGTACTGCGATACATCTATTAGAGCAGCTAGTTTACCATCGGGGTCAGAGAATTAATACTGGTATGCTTCTCTCGGCTGAATTCTGGCGAAGATAAATTGTGCTTCCCAACTTCGCGCAAAACGATTGCCATGTAAACTTGCTGCCGTCAAGCATAAGCATGTCGACTCTAGGCAGTTTGACGTAACTATCGGCATATTGATTTTGTCGAACTGTCTGCTCATTTCCTGTTACTTCGACTGAATTGTGTCTATCATGCATCGTCAGATACTACTACTACTGCCTCAAATTCATCCGCTGCAGCTCCTTTTTTGATAAATAACCCCATTTGCGTGTTTGCTGCTCTCAGACTTTCAGTCATACTTATGATCTAAGTAATGCTCACGGTCAGAGATTCTACGTCCTATCCATTACTCCTTTTCTTTTCGGCTTTCCTGATGGGATTCGTTATCTGCATCATCAAACTTTTCTTCTGGGAAAAAACGTTCCGATTTATGATGAACCATATGCAGGCTGACTCACGTTTGACGATGACATCCCCCGGGCGGTTGCTTACGGCTCCACATTGTTTGTTCTAGCTTTGAAATATGACGCCCCGTATTCTTCATCGAGGGCTCTGCAGTCCCGGTCTTGTTTAGGAGGGTGGGATCCTGGTCACGGCTCCATGTGTTGTTGGCGAGGACACCGCTCAGAGCCGTGACGATTGGAACCATTTATTCTGAATATTAGAAGACGGCGCTTTTGCAATGAGGAGTTTATTTAACTCGATAGGATTAAGGAGCTCGTTTAGCCGACATTACGATGGCGGCGTCGGTGTAGGTGGTTTAGAGAGAAAAATCAGCGTTCTCCGAGAGCAAAAATTTGACACAGGTGCAAACAAAGAAGTAAGAAAGAACCTTCGGCGGCCGGAGAATTGAACGTGGGACCCTTGCTCCTGAGCACAATGTCCTACTCACTCGGCCACCTCGCATATATCGTGCTACCCTTCTTCATCTTCAGATGGATGCACCAATACACAAAACACAGGCAAAGAAGACGTACAGAAAAGGTTCGTCTATTTCTTTGTCCCTGTGCCGTGTCGTGTCGTACTCACCTGCCGATGGATCGTTACCAACAGCTCAATTCTCAATTTTAATTGTGCCTTCCTAATCAGCGTGGTTTGATGGCGCGTCAACGGGAAATTGCGCAAGAGGACGAATTATGCCTCACAGTAACGCAAGCAGCTCGCACTTTCTGCGAAATGGTGTCATGATAGTCCCGTGGCTAGTCGACTGCAGAGAGTACGGCAAGCGTAAGTAAGCGCAATGAGAATGGACCAGGAATTGCTGTCGCGTTCAACTCGTAAGGCGATGCTTAATGGTCACATATTTTCTCTCGAATTTGTCTCGTTTGCGCATTTGTCTCAGCGCGTCTCCTGTTTATTCTTCCGTTTTTACATGGTGCATGGTGTCCCCCATTCTACAAACGCTGCATTACCGATGGGCTCACTTCGGTGCTTTTTAGAACATCAGTGATTATACCAGAACGCGCAGTGACGAATTTATAAAAGCCGATGCATATCACCATCCGTCAGTTTTTACCGCCGACAGAAACTGTTCACACTACTGTGGTCTTCCTGGGGATTTTTTTTCTTTGCTGCACAGAGCTTCGCCGAATAAAAGGTGTGTAGGCAATATCACGTGTAATAGGAACTAAGGAAACCAAAATCCTGACATCATCATTACACTGGACTCAATAAAGGAGATAGCTATCTAACGCACTCATGGTGATGTGGATGTGCGTGAGCCTAACCACGTGTACCACAAAATGAACATAAAAGAGCGGTCTTGGAGACATGTCATTAAATAAACCTTGACAAATATTTCTTGTGTGATCACGCCGATTCGAGGCTTCATATTCCTATCTACAACAGAGCTCAACCCCTTTTGGCCCAGTGATCCCAATAGGTATTACAAACTTCAAAGGTCGGTCGACAACTCTGCGGCGACATGAGAACGTCCTTGCTTTGGGACTTATACTTAGCATCTATCATACTTATCTTGACAAGTTGGTAGAATCATCACCGTAAGCGCACGCGCGGATCAAGAAACAGGACAATCACTGCGCTGTTTCCGCGTTTCCCCGCAGAAGTAACCCTTTCATCATGCAAAAAAGTTGTTTAGATTGGTTGTGTATGGATTATTTAGATATTGATTATTCCTTAATACGACGCACTGCCGAAATAATGATTGAACAAAAATTTAAATAATAATAAAGAATTTTTGTGCCTTATCGAATCAAGGACTTAATTCGGTGGTTAATGACTCTTGGATGAGAGCGCATTCTCTTACATCGCGTCGAACTATCACAATCATGTGCAAGATAAATAAAGCCGGAACTGTGCACCCTCTACATTGTGTTCCCTGTGAAGGCTCTTGAAACTGACTTTATTCTTGAGGTTAGCTTGGATTCTGTTACCTTTCATGCTATTTTAGAATGAAATATGCCATAGACAGGATTGTTTCTCGGTAAGCGCTCTTCCAAGACGTCAAGTTGTGACTAAAGTGAAATGTGTGTTACGAAGTCGCTGAACAAAACACATATTTTAGACGGTTGCGCATCACCTAGTTCCAGGGTTTCAGATGCCCGCAGGAGGATGTCTAGGCACTTTTGCAATGCGACAGCCTTTACAACTAGTCTCTTTAGGCCACTTTTAAGTGACTTCATGTCACCGAATTCTCAAGTCAGTTAAGTCAGACTTCATGTTACCGAATTCGTGCTAAACCTTCATAGTTTTTAATGATTGCGTACACACACACCTACACACACACACACATATATATATATATATATATATATATATATATATATATATATATATATATATATATATACAGGGTGTCTTTTAGATACAACACATTTTCTAAATTAGAAAACATAAATCACTGGAATGCCTTTTGTACCATTCGAGTATACGGATTGACGGCCTCAAAATAAAGAACTTCCGCAATTGCGCACGTAATTAACAATATTACGTTAATTACATTTTAATTATCTGTAATTGGTGGCTACAGAAAATGAGTACTTTGGAGCCCGTCCTCGACACTTCCTATCCCAACGATAAAATTTTGAATAGCGGAGCGCATGTCGGAGCTAAGCGAACAATGAGTTCCCCGTGGCAGGCTCCTTGACACCGAAACTGGCCGAAAAAAGCCTCTGTGACGTCGATGTCGCCGCCCCCACGGCTTTCATCACTCGCGTCTCGCCCGTGGTCACCGCCGCTGCGGCCGCGCAAGCAGCTTGCGTTATCTCCTTGTTATATGCGGCGTTGGGCGCCGCGGACGAGTGACGAAATCGGGGGAGGCGGCGACATCGACGTCACAGACGCTCTTTTTCCGGCCAGTTTCGGTTTTAAGCAGCCTGCCACGAGGAACTAATTGTTCGCTTAGCTCCGACATGCGCTCCGCTATTCAAAATTTGATCGTTGGGATAGGTAGTGTCGAGGACGAGCTCCAAAGTGCTCATTTGCTGTATCCACCAATTATTGATAATTAAAAAGTTAATTAGCGTAATTTCGCTAATTATCAGCAGAAGTGCGGAAATCGTTCTGTATCTAGAGGCTGCCCATCTGTGTATTCGAATGGTACACAAGACATTTCAGTGATTTATGCTTTTCTAATTTAAAAAGAATGTGTTGCAACTAAAAAAACACCCTGTATATTATGAAGTTATAAAGAAGAGATATCTGCTCGGTTTGGTTTTCAGGCAAAGCCGCAATATCCAACATATTCTGTAAACGACTTCTGGGTCTCGAATTTGGTTCCACGTCACCAGGGCGTTATAAAAGGAAACGGATTAAAACGCAGTTCATCGCACTTTCACATACTATTCGTCGGCCCTAGAGCAGCACTAGAAAGGCGTCGTCCAATTTCCCCAGGAGCTGTAATGGTTTACTCTCCTGCATGTTCAACAATAGTTTTGGAAACGTTGACAATGCGCTGAAGCTGTGTCCACTGAAGGAATGTCGGTGCAAGTAACAGCTTATATTCTCGAGATTCATCAATTTGTACAAAGCCTGTAGCAAGTTCTGGGCATTTGATCCTTTGTTTATTCATATGTCAGAAAAATGCAGTACTTCTCCGCAAACTGAGTTTTGAAATGTATTGATTGATTTGTGGGGTTTAACGTCCCAAAACCAGTTCTGATTATGAGAGACGCCGTAGTGAAGGTCTCCGGAAATTTCGACCACCTGGGGTTCTTTAACGTGCACTGACATCGCACAGCACACGGGCCTCGACATTTCGCCTCCATCGAAATGCAGCCGCCGCGGCCGGGATTCGATCCCGCGACCTCCGGATCTGCAGCCGAGAGTTTTGAAATGTAGACAGGGTGTTCGTATTCAGTGTTCGGATGCTTCACAAATATTCTCTAGTAACAAAGTGACTCTGCAAGTAAAATCTATTCACCTACTGTATATTCGCGATTCATGATCATAATGAGAGCTTGCCCTCATCACAACTGCGCTGCTCGAGAGAATGGAGGACTGAATGCAGCTATTGCGTGGCAGGAGATAGATGGTTTCTGCTTCACTTTGCTAAATCGGAAGGTGGGCGGCACTAAAAGCTTCCCACATGCCCATGGACATCATTACTCGTTGCATGTCATCGCCCTATCGGTTGAAGTAAAGCACCATAAATAAAATACGAAACAGACCAGAGCAAGGGACAAAAAGGTCATATAAGAAAATGCAAACAGGGAACTTCCAGACCAACTTGAGATTTCGCCGGGTTTCAATGTACTACATCTCAGCAGTACCTTCCGCTCTAAAACTATGCGTTCGAAAGTACTCAACACTAGCTCAGTGGACAGTTGTTCATGGTTGGCAGGAAGAAGTACCGAAAAAACAATAACATGGGTAGTTAAAATCCTCCCTTGACCATTTTTCGACCGCCTTGCCAAAAGGGTTTCAAATGTGTTCCCCCCGTTACTTAAAACATACATATAGGCGAGTTAAAGTATCGAAACGGTCTTTGCAGTGAAGTGCCCGTTTTACTTAAATGAGAGAGCTCATTCTGTCGCGCCATAAATTTTCGGTGGACTTGGTACACACAAAGCGGTTTGGTACTGCAAACGAACGCAGAAACCATGTCTAAACATACCAGTAGAATCTGCTCTGTTCATCAGCATCGTGGCGACTACTGCAAAAGAAAAAAAGGCAAGTGTGCTAAGTTGTCTTGTACATTGAAGCTATTAATGACGTGCACTAATATATATATATATATATATATATATATATATATATATATATATAGAAACAACCTAATGAGAAACTTAATTATGTAGTGTCTAACAAATAAAGAACGAGGCCTTGACCCCTCCCTTTCGTTATATATATATTGCAATGTGTAATAGAACATAGCTCGCCGTGCCTAGGGCGCTCGCGCTAGGAGCGCAGGACAAGGAAAGAGAAGAAAGACGAGGAGTAGAATAGAACAGCCGGCCTGCAGCAAAGGCGCTGTGTCTACGTCTCTCTTCATTACAATGGCGCAGTCGACAAACATTCAGCGGGACACAGCTGTGAACTCGACGTGGCATTTTCCCCAGAGTGTCGCCGTCTTGGACTACTGCTGAGGAATATGCCGGACAAGCCTCATTGCTGATAGAACCCATCGGGAGAGTGCCATCCCAAGTCACAGGTGCACCATCTGAGGTCGGCGTCCATGCCTTCTCGATGGCTCCAGCCCTGCACTGGTTCGGTATTCGACCAGCCCACCAAGTCCACGAATTTGCTGCGAACGCTCCCTTCGCCGCGGGTGCCGCCAGCGGGAGCACCGGGGGCACCGTATTGTCTCCGGACACCACGCCTGGTGCTCTAGGCGGCTCACTCGACAACGCAGCGGAGAACGTGAGTGCCATCGCGGAACTGCGCGACACGCTTACCACGTTGATTAACACGGACCCTTCGCTCTCCACCGCAACAATTAGCGGCTCCCACGAGAGTGCCGCGGAGTTCATCCGGGTAACTAGCGCTCTCTTACAAACTCTCGACGAGATGGCATCGCGGAGCTCCGGGTCCTCTAGTGCCCCGTTGCCGCCACCGGCCGCTTGGAAATTACCGGAGTTCCGAGCTTTCCAACACGACGCCGATCGGTGGATCGAGGCCGTGAACGTCCTCGGTGCCCAGTCTGCCTGGCCGGATCACTACAAGCTGCTCGTGGCCATAAACAACATCGATGGTGCGGCCGCAGCATGGCACCGGTATGAGGAGTCAGCCAACACTCCTGGCTGGAATGGAGCGCCAGACTTATCGCTGTTTTCGGACGGATAAGCCACCACAACCCTGTCACCAGCGAATCCGACCGGTGCACTACCGAGGAAGCAGCTCAGGAGGAGCGCCACGTCGAGGCTGTAGCTTCGAACTGCAGCTCATCGACAGAACGTGGCACGGACAAGGACCCCGCTGTGGACGCCAGGTGCAGTTTCTCTACTGCGCTGCAGGTCTCAAACGCTTCGTCGGTAGGCGACGCAGGAACGTCAGTACCAGAGGCCGAAAGTACATCACAACAGCAGACGGAGAAAGGATCACGTGAACATATGGAGCTACCCTCTCCCGTCTTACAGGACCCTTAATTGCTCCACGAACCGTCGCTGTCCATCGATGCCGGTAAGAAGGGCGACGCACTCAAACACCACGAGCAAGGCCGCCCGTCCGCGGATGCCAGCATGAGGATGGCCCTTGGGCAGCCGAATTCAGGACCGCCGACTTCGTGGCGTTCATTTCTCCCTGCGGACGTTCGCCCCTTGCAGAGAAAAGCCTCGCTCAAAGAAGCCCATGACGTCGAGCTTATTCTTGCCAAAGAAACGTTTACGCAGCCCAAGTTTCCCGCTTTTGTCATAGCTTTTGATCACCAAGGGACTGCTCCACGTGGAACATCCTCGAACTTCACCGCTTCGAGTTACGTCACAAACTCATCAGCAACAACGGTCTCGAAGTGTGAGCTTTGCCGTCTGCAAGCACGGAGGCTCCTCTCCCCGTCATGGACTCTAATGAGACGACCACAACGCACTGTGACTGTTATGCCGGTTTCTAATCGGTCATGGAAGCGACATACGCGGGAATACTCGAGACGGAGGCGACATACGCAGTGCCATCTGCCATCAACGATTCTGTCAGCTCTCATTGACAATTTGGGGCATGGCCGAGAGCACCTAGCACCACGAAAACGCCAACACCGCCCATCAGCAGTGTCTTTGGCGATTCTGATAGCGAAGTCACAGCATCATCGAGTTTTGCGACGTCCACCGCGCCATAGCCAATGCCGTCCCCCAGAAGATTTGTTCGTCTTTCTCCAAACCAGACCGTGGCGAAGCCGAGACCGCCCAGCGCGGCACAGCCAGTGCCGCCCTCCAGAGAGACTTTTTCTGGGTTCCCAAGTTCGCAGCGTGGCCGAGTGGAATGTGTAATAGAAAATAGCTCGCCGTGCCTGGGGCGCTCGCGCTAGGAGTGCAGGACAAGGGAAGAGAAGAAACACGAGGAGTAGAATAGAACAGCCGGCCTGCAGCAAAGGCGCTGTGTCTACGTCTCTCTTCATTACAATATATATATACATACATGTATAATAAGATGTTACACACTCACCAAGTTACACAATTTTGAAGTGGGAAAAAACGACTGCCCTGTGTTTCATTGATAAATACATTTTCATTTGTTTTGGCAGACTTCACATTACCAAAGTGATAAAAATTATAGGGTATACACGCCGTTTATGTAATTCACTAGGCTTGAATATTGGTTGCCATGTTACGTCAACAATTTGTCTATAATTTTAAGCATGGTTATATATGACACTATAAAACGTTTCACAATTACAGAAGTCAAATATCTAGCGCAGCCATACACAAGCAAGGAGAATTATTTGATTTCTAAGCTACAAATTGAAAAAAAATGCCTAAGAAAACACAACAGGCGGGCACATTGCTGCAAAAAATTGAACTAGTTAAGCAAACATATAAATTGCGGGATATGTAGACAGTAACTGTGAACTTTCGTGGTAAGCTAAAGCTTGCAACAGGAATGAGAGGACGTTGGACGATACATAAATTTCTGCAAAGCTTAGATGTGAAGAAAAATCCTGCCTCGCCAGGGTGGTAGTGGTTTTGGCACTCGGCTGCAAATGCGAAGATCGTGGGATCGATTCTCGGCTGCGGCGGCTGCATTTCAATTCAGGCGAAATATTAAGGCCCGTGCACTGTGTGGTGTAAGTGCATCTTAAGGACCCCAGGTGGTCGGAATTTCTGGAGACTTCTACTACTGCCTTTCTCATAATGATAGCTCATTTTGGGGCGTAAAATCCCCAAATCAATCAAATCAGACGAAAAATTCTGTTATTTTTTTCCAGAAAATTGTCAAGAAGAGAACATTAGTGAATACTTCTAAAAGGGACCACTGTTCATTAAATGAGCGAATGCTTCAGAGCATGCACATAGACAGAGGAACCGTCTTTGGCGTATTTGTAGCTGCTCTGAAACAGAGGACAAAGCTGCCGCAAGCGTTTTAACAAAAAAAATTGTAATGTTTGAAAGGTTCCACTGACATAAAATTAGACAGATATAAGAAACACTTGACGAGGCTGCAGCAAAAAGCTAGTAGAAGATCCGTTATAGAAATACTAAGGAGACCCTGCCACACCAAAAAGAAAAAAAGAAATATTAAGAACTCGAGAGATATGTGTACAACTCAAGCTTAAAAATGAATGAACAGCCATTCAATGAGAGTGTGAACTATATAAAAATGGCTGTGACCAATTTGCAGATAGAGGAATATAGCTATGACACTTTAAAGATGTGTACCGGCATGTAAACCTATTTGTTACGCACAATTTATTTTGCGGGGAACATGTGGTTTAATGCTGATTTGGTGAAATGACACACATTTCTTGAGGCTTCATGCGGAGATAACGAGGAAAACAAGAACGATGGCTTTCACTTGATAGACCGCTCTTTATAAAAGACTATTTTTATTTACAATATATTACCACCTGGCGGGTAAAATTCTTTCGTAATAGTGAATGTCGTAATTGTAAAGAAATCATGAACTAAAGGCCGGCTATCTATCACATGTGTAAGTTTTGTCGGAACGGTAATCGCGCTGAACGTTTAGTACGTCGTGTGCGAGAGCACACTTTACGAGCAGAATAGTTCTGCAGCTGCACAATAGGCACGCTGGAGCTCACGGACGGACAGCATCGAGCAGCTCGCTGGTGCACAGAAGTACGTCACCCCTAAGGTTTTACTATGCATAACAGTTGGTCTATGGTTATCGCATTCACTGCTTGACCTTTTCACGAAACTGGTTTTTCTGTCATGTGGGGTGGAGTAGATCATATCGTGGGCTTAAACTCAAGTGCGTGCGTGAGAGGCTTCGTGTTTCGGCACTATTGTTCACAATTTTCGACAGTTCCACTTCGCAGAACGAGGGGTTCAATTTATCTGTGTCATCGGTGAGAGCGTCACAGCAAAAACCTAGTACGCCTAAGACACTGACGTCATTG
>JABSTT010005728.1:0-16124 GCA_013339685.2 Hyalomma asiaticum | reverse complement strand
TTGAGGAAAAAGCGATCCTGGTCAAATCCAACGATTCTGGCCGAAATACGACGATGTCGTACTTTACTCGATTTTAATTAATTTCCCAAGGCTGTAGACTTGATAATTTTGAGAAAAATGTGACCCAGATCACATCGAACGATTCTCGCCGAAATACAAGGATATTGCATTTTGCTCGATTTTAATTATTTTCCCAGGGCTATAGACTTGATAATTTTGAGGAAAATGCGATCCTGCTCAAATCCAACGATTCTCGCCGAAATACAACGATGTCGTTCTTTACTCGATTTTAATAATTTCCCAGGCTATAGACTTGATAAGATTCACGTGCCACGGTCTTGGTGCTCTTGCGTCCGTTGTGTTATCTTGTTATGTATATACCAAAATTGGTATGACGAGGCAACAATATATGACAACCACGGGTGACACGTTCTAAGAACATGAAAACTGTGACATGCATGTTATGAACGGCATGCTTTACATGCCACGCGTTTCGTTAATGGGATGTACACCAAAATTGCTATGGTACGTGCACAACTGTATGACGAACGTAAATGACATGTCATAATATTATAATCATGACATGCTTGTCATGAGCGGCATGGTTTACATGCCACAGTCTTGGTGCTCTTGCGGCCGTTTCGTTAACATCATAGGTACCAAAATCGGTATAGCGAGACAACAATGCCGTTTCATTTTACGTTCCTGACGCATGCTTCGCATTTCCTTGATTCCCACTGCACGTGGGATCTGTCTTTTTTTTGTAAATAAATTCCCGACAATCAATAAAAAAATTTGTTAGAGAAAATTAGGCGTAAGCAGCGATTGCTGGTGTCGGGCTTTTGAGTGAGCCCCATTCCTTTCCTTTTATCTGGCGCTTTGCTACGAGCACCTTCAACTAACCGCACGCCTTCATACGTTTCCGTTGAAAGAACTACATAATTTCGCTTGCGGTGTAATAATGTTGTACAGTAACGAAAAAGTAACGACGTTACTTTTTAGCAGTAACTGTAACTGTAACCAGTTACTTCTGGTAGCTGAGTAACTGTAACTGTAACATAGTTACTTTTCTGGCTCAGGTAACTGTAACTGTAACACTGTTACTTTTTACTGGTAACGTGCCCATGACTGTCTTTAGCCATGAGATTGGCCAGCAGCAAATTTTCGAAGCTAAAGAATTGTGCTGCGGTGTTGTCACGAACAGGCTCGGATGTCACGGCACGACGTAGAATATCAAGCGCGTGCATTGTTTCAGATGCCATCGGTGGTTGTTCGTCACTATTGCAGTCATCTTCGTCACTGCTAGAAATGCCAGGCTGCGGTGATGTTTCCTCCACAATATCTTGCACTGTGCGCATACCGCAGATGACGAGATCGTCGTCCGCGGTGACGAAATCATCGGCACAACAGTACACGCCAAGCTGGCTCCAAACATCATCAGGAATCGGGTCTGGCGCTTGCGAGGTGGTGGCCACTATGGATTTGAAAATCCTGCACTTTGCAAAACAATTGACGATTGTTGCTGGGGTGACGCGATCCCAGGCCATTGCAATAAAATGCATGGCGTCCAAAAGAATTATCTGAAGATTCATGTCTCCGGTCAATTTTCATGAGAAGGCGGTGCACCAGCAAGCCCTTGAAATGATACTTGACATTTTTTATAATGCCAGCATCCAGTGGCTGTAAGTGGCTCATAGCGTTCGGGGGCAGCACCACACTGACACTCCGTAGTGTCATCTCCTTCAGGTGGGCTGCACTCTGGTCCGTCAGCCAAACAGTCTTCGTGTTTTTGCTTGAGATTTTGCGATCCAAATATCTGATGAACTCCATGAACAGGGCCGACATCATCCACGCCTTTTTATTAGCCCTGTAAGTGCAGGGCAACCTACCAGCTGCCTTAAAGCATCGGGGCTTTTGATATTTGCCAATGACGGTCAGTGGCATCTTTTCAGAGCCGTTCATGTTGCAGCAAAACAAAACTGTAATCCGCTGCTTGTTTTTCTGTGTGCCCTGGCAGGTTTCACCCTTGAAGCAGACTCTTTTCGGGCTGAAGATTGTAAAATAGCCCTACCTCATCTATATTGAAGACATTGCAAGCTTCGTATCCCACGATCAAAGACGGCAGCGTGGTTGCCATCCAGTCTTCCACAATGGAGGTGTCAACCTTTTTCGCTTCGCCGCAAACGGTTTTATATGAAAGGTTGTGCCGTGCCTTAAATTGGTGAATCAAGCCACTGGAGGCCTGAAAATCTCTAATGTCAGTGCGATGTCCACTGCCTTCTCCCGAAGAACTACTGTTTTGCTTCCTATAGTGAGTATTTGAAGTGTCTGTCAAAACATTCTGCCTGCACTTTAGGGGAGCTATAAATATTGAGTGCATAGAAGCTGAGTTCCTTCCTATCCAGATGGAATATTTCCTTGAATATGCGCAGTATGCGTTTGGAGCTAAGTGTGTGGTCAAGTGCTGTTAGTAGTCTTTTATACTAATGTAGCTGTTACAGTCGGACTGTTCTGACCTTCTTTGTACAGAAACGTACGGTGTCCTGTTAGCTTAGGTTCAATGCATGTTGCTCGGCACTCAGTCGCCGGAAATAATTGCAAGAACCAATGTGTCAGTTCCACGAAAACTTGGACAATTAGGTTTCGGTCCCCTTCGGTGCACTGGCAAAGTGCCAGCAGGGGTTCAAAGACCGATTCAGAGCCAAGGGTGATCAAACAAAACATATATATTCTCATCAAACAGGCTGTTACGCAAAATGGGCACAAACACGGATGGCTTTTTACAATACAAACACAGATGGGTTACAACATTACACAAAACGAACAACAAATGTACACGCTCATGCACTGCAACAAAGAACAAAACGCAAAGGAGCCCTATTCACCAAAGTCGCTCGAGGTGCCTTCTCAACTTGAAGCTTGAAGGCAGAGCTTGTCAGCTGGCTCGTGGAGCAGCATCGATTCTTGTTTTCTTGCTTCTCGCTGAGCCACATACGACTGCGACTGCTGCTCATGGCCCGAGGTCGACTCTTTGTATTTCCTTGGGAAGCTGTTCTCGAAGTTTCGGTGCGCGCCGTGTGATCCAAGCATGCGCAAGGTTGAGGGAACCTTTTTGCCTTTTCTCTATCTTTTGCCGCGTGGGTGGCACCTCTTTCTCCCTCTTACAGTGCGAGGAGCATTTGTATGCGCTCTCCACCTCCTCTCTCTCCCTCCGTGTGGCTCGTTCGTCGCGATACGATGACTCACTGATGCATTCTACAAAATTCTCCCTCCATTGAGGTTCAGCCAGCTGCGGCGTGACTTTGCGAGCCTTTTTTCTTGTTTTTTCAGCTTTCCTTTTTGCTCGACGCCAGGTTTCAACGAAATGGACACTGTTTTGGGACAGTCGGGTGCGCTACGTAGAAATCGCCTACGATAATCAACCACTGTTTTGCTTCCTATAGTGCCTATTTGAAGAGTCTGTTGAAACAGTGCGCCCGTTCTTTAGGGAAGCTATAAATATTGAGGACATAGAAGCTGAGTTCCTTCCTATCCAGAGTGATTATTCCATGAATATGTGCGCTATGCATTTGGAGCTAAGTGTGTGGTCAAGTGCTGCTAGTTTCTTTTATACTAATGTAGCTGTTAGTGTCGGACTGTTCTGTCTTTTTACACAAATGTTTGTATGGTATCCTGTCATTAGCTTAGGTTCAGTGCATGTTTCTTGTGGGGCTAGTATGTCAGGTGTGTGTGCCTGTACGTGCATGAATTGCGCAAGATGTCTGTATTTATGGCGGAAACTGCGACAGTTCCATTGCCAAATGCGGATTAATTGTGCCTGTGCTGCCTTCTGTTTAGCTGTGACTCAATGTGCGTTGGCCTGGGATGACGAGCGTGCGTATGGATGTGTCCGGATATCATCTCTAGCCTCGAGCGAGTTAACCCGGGTGCAGCTGAGGGAGCCGTTGTGGGTGACAGTTTGCGTAGCTTCATCTCGTATTTGGTGTCTGAATTCTTGGGTCAGTTCAGTGAACATGAGTTGGGGGGTATCTTTGATCTCTTCCTTAAGTTGCTGCCTATCTTGCTGGAAACTGTCTTTGTTAGTAGAAGTGGAATAAGCTAAGGGGAAATGGTTTAAGAGCCGCTCTGGTAGTTGCTTGCAGCAACTTGTGCCACTCCTGTTTGGATGCCTCTGCGTGTGGTAGGCTTCGTGATCCTGACCTGGACTTGACCCTGGATTTGTCTTGTTTCTTCGATGCCATTGCCCTTTGGTGTGATCAGCTATGGTCTACATTTGTCTGGGTGGTAGCTGGCGGTGCTTTCGGCTCCGAGTTTGCAGATGGTGGGTGGTTAACCCAAGCATATTGGTAGCGACAGTGTTGTGACCTTCACTGATGTTGCCGGCTGTACAGAGGGGGTGTGATTTGTTAAATGGCTTGTATTGCTGGCTGAGCAACACGGGTCTGTAACGGTGTGATCGCCTCCACATAGCATACACCTTGGCTGGCACTGGTGTTCCTCTGATGGGTTTTTGTGTCCACAGTTCTTGCATCAGGCATTCTCCGGCATGGGGCAGACTTCTGCACTGTGTCCCATTCTGAGGCAGATGCTGCATACCTGACAGTGGTCCATAGGGCTGACACAGAAGTTCGCCGCCATAGTAGTAAATCATTCTTGGAACTTCTAGCCCATCAAAGGTGATGAGAGCAGTTGTTGACTTGCCTAGCATACGAGCATAGAAAATAGGCACTTGCAGGGTGTGTAGATTAGCCATTAGCTCGTCTGAGGGAGTCTCACTGACGATGCCTGTGACGACTCCCTTGCAGGGCATATCAGGAGCTGCCACATAAGTGGATACTTGGTATTCCTGGCTTCCAAGTTGCGTACTGATCCACCAAATGCATTTCGCTAGCTTCTCTTTTGGTGTACTGGCTACAGCTATGTTCTGGTCGCTGCAAATTCTCAGTGTAAGTGCAGCAGATTCAGTTCCTGTGATGTGGGCAGCTTTCCCTACCGCTTGGGTGATGCGATGAGATTTGCCATTTGCTGAAGTTGAAACCATCTCGAGGACAGAAGACGATCTTGTAGTTGGACGATGAAAGTGGCGGGAGCTGTGTTTTTTGTTCATGTTGGTTGGCCATGCAAGTTGGTTTGGATTGTCTGGTCGTAGTAGTAGCAATGCTTTTACAGCGCGTCTTCACTTACAGGCCACAGTTAACCAGTCTCCTCTGTTGTCGTCGTTCGTATCGTGGTGCTCACCAATGGGGGGTGGCTATGTCGTCATCATTAGCTGCACTGCTCAGAGCTCAGCTGCCGTGATGACGTCGTGAGGTCCCTTAAGGAAGCTCTGTAGCCAAGAATTTTTTTCAGGGGATTGGGGGCCCACTTGATGAAGGCCTTGACTATTTGGAAAAACATATATTTTCATTATTTTCGGCAAAAGGTCACAGTATGTACAGTGTTAATTTTTATGAAAGGGAACACGGGAGCGCGTGGCTCGCGCGCTCCAGCGGCTGCTTTCAGCGCCGTCAAGCGTGAGCGAGAGCAACCACAGCCTCTTTTCGCGTCATCTAGTGGCGAACAAAACAATCAATCATTGGTGATAGGGAACCGGCGGCAAGATTGCAACCCCCTCCCCCTTCAAGGCGATTACGCAAGAGGCCGGGCCAGCGGAGTGTCGACTGCTGCTTCTAAACTGCGTTTGGCATGCGGGCGCAATCGAAACGGGGAAGCTTTGCCGCTTTGCTTTCACGCGCTTACACTTCGGCGGAATTGGAGCAATTTAAGCGACAGCGGTGCAGTCAGGTGAACTTTTGTTGGTGGTTTCGGGTTTTGAAATCTCGCCGAAGTGTAAGCGCGTCAAAGCAAAGCGGCAAAGCTTCCCCGTTTCGATTGCGCACGCATGCCAAACGCAGTTCAGAAGCAGCAGACGACACTCCGCTGGCCCGGCCTCTTGCGTAATCGCCTTGAAGGGGGAGGGGTTGCAATCTTGCCGCTGGTTCCCTATCACCAATGACTGATTGTTTTGTTCGCCACTAGATGACGCGAAAAGAGGCTGTGGTTGCTCTCGCTCACGCTTGACGGCGCTGAAAGCAGCCGCCGGAGCGCGCGAGCCACGCGCTCCCGTGTTCCCTTTCATAAAAATTAACACTGTACATTAGGTGACTGTTGGAATGCAGTGTTAATAATAATAGGCTTAAATTTTATGTTATTATGTGCGAATAGCAAAATTTTGAGTTCGAAGCAAATTCGAATATTTGAGTTTGAATTGAACCGGGTATTTTTCAAATAATTTTCAAATTTTTGAATAACGTCATATCTAATTATGGAGAAACGTACTGTTAAACATGGGCAAAAAATTTATCACGTGACTAGTGTATCCCCCCCCCCCCCTTCCCCCCACAGTGTCATTCCAAAGTCCTGAAGAACAGTCCAACAGAGAACTGCGCAACAGAAAGCTGAGGTAACTTCGCCGCAGTACAGGGGTATGCGAGTGTTCGCCGCAGTGCACGGGTGTTAACTCCGCTGCCATGCACAAGTGTTAGTTTCGCCGCAATACACTGGTGTTATGTGGTGAAGCACATTGCTTGCGGGAATTGGCCACTCGTCATGAGACATAGCATATTTTTTCCTCTTAATTACCAACTTCTTTACCAACTTACTATTTAAACTATTCATTTGAATAGCAAAAGTTACGTGTGAATCGAATAGAATAGCAAGCGCTATTTGAAAATTATTCAAAATTTCTAATATTTGCACATCTCCAGTTGTTAGCACTACACTATGTTATTAACACTACACCCAACCAAAATTTCGGGAGAGGCCCGTGCCCCTAAGCTCCCCCCCCCCCCTTCTGGCTGTAGGCCTGCCTTAAGGTCACCTTTGGTATCGATGATGTCGCGAGGTACGGTGTGTAGCACTGGACAGCGCTCACGAACTTCAATATTCATTTCAATTACCTTTGGAGCTACATTCCCTCTTGAGGTTTGGTAGATGACATATGCATGTCGACAAAAATCAATCCCACAGGTTATCTCAACAGTGAAATTTTGATGTCAGTGCCCCTGTAATGTACTGATCGTACAGAACAAGTTCATCATGGGGCCTGTGCATTAGAAGGTGGAGGGGGGTCCTATGAGCGCTGCCCCGTTTTGATCGCTCAGGTTGCCAGCTAGTCACTGGCTACCCTTGGCAATGGGTATTAATCTGGCAACCAGATATGTAAACACACAGCCCAAATGGCACTAAAGTTGCGCCAATCTGGAGGTCCATGTGGATAAAATTAACTACAATCAGCTTTGGTAGGTGGCAGCAGTAGCGTGCAATTTCGGAAAATTCCTGTCTTCGACCAGAGTTGGTTGAACATATGGCCTTTTTAAGGCACCATTTCATTATCGTTGACAAAGCACCTTAGAAAGTGGAATGATGGCCATCCATAGAGCTCAGAAGCTCATTCTCACCAAGCCGTTGAGGGGCTACGTGCCAAAATAACTATGGGAACCACTACACCTGGTGTGGTTGGTGCAGCCTTGTTGATTGCCGCCATGCCCGAGAGGTTCGTGCACGACTATGTACGTACATGTTAAGCATGATTCATTATTTGGGACTTAGCTCTTTCGACGCACTACCTGCCAGTCTGGGTTCCTTTGCCTGAGTTCCATTGCAGCGGAGGCAAGATCGAACATCCCGGCTGTCGAGCGTATGCCTTTGCCAACACTGCATCATCTCAACTGCTGCTTAACCTGTAGCGGTCCCAAAGAGCGGGAAAGTCTGTAACAGTTATAACAGCACGATGTGTCATCGCGTGGTCACATATGTCATATCCAACACCCAAACTATGGGAAATGAAACTACTATGCATCGGAAAACACGCATAAGAGACTCGAAACCATGCTTTATTGACTGAATGCGTACATCATGAAATACATAAACTACATTATTAGCAAGCACTTTCTGTAAGCTTAATATTCACACTAAATCTTCACAAGAGTATATTCGTTTTTTTTAGGACCCATGACACCGAAATATACAACTTGAGATGTTTGTGTTATTTGGTTGTCCTGCATACGGAGGCAATTCTAACCGGGCATTAAGGTGAATGTTGCCTCTAAGATATTTTAATATTGTTTTAGAGTAAGCAGTAATGCTTGTCTGATATGCAGCACCTTGTGACATCGCCATTAGTATGACATGCACTATTGGAAGCGGATATCGCCAATGTCAGAGAGAGAAATGTAAGAAGCCATGGTGCTGAAGTGACAAGGACAAGGAGGACGACAGTACATGCTCTGGATGACAGGATTATGCCAGGACAGCACATGTCCTGTTGTCTTCCTTGACCTTGTCACTTCAGTGCTATGGATTCTTATGAAATGAAACAAGACCAAAAATCTGTACTTCTAGATTTGATTTCTAGTACATCAGGACCTTTCGTATGCAATAACGCATGTCCTGTCGTCTTCCTTGTCCTTGTTACTTAAGTGCTATGGCTTCTTATGAAACTAATCAACTTGCCCAAAAATCTGTACTCTTAATTTCATTTCTACGTCGGGTCCTGTAGCGCATGTCCTGTCGCTTTGCTTATCCTTGTCACTTCATCGCTATAGGTTCTCATGAAATGGACCAACTAGCCCAAAAATATGTAAGGGAGAAACGGCCGCACAGCACTATGGTATACCAAGAGGCATACTTTTCTGCTTCTGCCCCACGTTGGTCACTCAAGCATACATTGAACACACCATAGGGTTTGGCATCTCAACCGCCATGCACCGTACGTTTCAGGACACTCAGGACACAGAGCGAACGAGGGATCAGTGGATAGGGTTCGTCAGAGCATTAACGCACTCTGGCTTCGTCGACACCCGCGGCACTTCGGCATGTACGATCGGAATTTATGTCTTCATCATCAAGTATGAAACAAATGATTCTGCACAGTGCGCTTTCATTCGACAGCAACATCGTAAATAAAACTATGGCTTTGTTAGCGGCACCTGCACTACAACAGCCCGTCGTCACTGACGACTCTGACCGATAGGCCTAGCTAGGCAGACACTGCTACTGATGACACGTTCAAAGCGAGCGCGAGCTCGTCGCATGGCACCGCATTGTTCCCAACAGGATGTTAATTTGTACCCATAAATCTTCTGTTAGCATGTACGATTAGCTTTTTCATAAACCTCAATGTAAAGAGCGAGCTAGTCCCGTGGAGCAGCCGGTGCTGCTGTGTGCCTGTGAAATTCCCTGCCCTTGCATAGCAGCTCCCAATTGCACGAGTGCCTTGGAAGCAGGCACTACCTTGCAGAAAGACATGGCATGTTTCAAGCGCAACTTTACACACTCTTGATTCATTTCATATCAGAAACAAGATGTGGTCAATATTGGTCATGCCGTAGTGGGCAGTGGTACGAAAAATGAACTGGTAGCCTAAATAGAATTGAGAAATGAACCTGCGGTCAGCAGCATGATGTCATAGGCCACATGTCACCAGCGCTTCCGTTGGCTGTCGCTATCTCGCGGTTCGATCCGACTACAGAAAGCTGTGTGGTCGAACGTCGTGCCTCTGATGGCTGATGATGTGATGGACAGCAAATGCAGCGAAGCAGAATTCAGCAACTAGACTGGCGCTGACTCCCTCCGCAACCTCACCGAATTTTGGGCTCACGTGATCATTGTCTGCGCTCAGTTCTGACAGCTGCGCCACAACCCCACAGCACTAATTTCTTATAGTATTTGGCACTAATTTCGAAGTTTCTCTAAAATTGAACAAAATTAACGATGCTAGGATCAATTAGACGCCACTTTGGAGATTTTGCGCCTTCATACCGTCATTATAAGACTGTTCTACTCCTTACAACATAAAGGTCTCCAACAAAAATTTGGCTATCATAGGTCCTTTAAGCAATAGGCATAAGCTGCCTACACTTGTTTTTAGCTCTTTCAATAATTGTTGCTGTCCACATTCAGGGTTCGTACAGGTTCTGAGTGAAAAAATTCAAGGAATTTTAAGCTCCTATTGGAGGATTTTCAAAGCCCTCTTCGAGAGCTTAGTTTTTGTTAACCAGATATTATGTTTCAGTACTAGCACTGAAATTATCGCCTTTTCACTCCCGGGCTCATATTTCGAGTCATCTTTGCAAACATATTTCCAAATGTAATGTGTGCCCTGATTGATGTTCTTACATTTCCTGTTTCTCAATTTACCTTTCTGAATGGCTCTGTTTCACGAAATCGTGCTCGTATCAGACTCCCACTGTACCAGATTTGTGCTGTACAATATACAACATGACCAATTGCAGCTTTATAGTTGTTTTGCGGAAGTATGCATGGGTAAGAAATTTTCAAGCAGTGACAACTTCTGAGTGTGGGTGAGGGGGACACAATATGATTAAGTATTTCTAACTTTCATGAGAAACATTTTCGAACATCAGAACATCCTTGTTTTCTTGGTTACTATTTTTTAGCAAATAAGTACTTTTCCTGTCTTTCCTATGTTAAAGCAAGTTTGTTCACAGGAAGCTCAGTTGAAAAACTTAGTAGCTTCCCTGCCCACAATTCTAACTCAAACATTCAAACAACCCATTTTCTTGTGGTAAAAACTAGCTAATGCCCATATCACTAGCATGCCCATATCAACAAGCAATGCCAGGCAGTTGCTAAGAAAGTGAAAGGAGGATGCCCAAATATATTGTATGAATAATCGTGAAGTGGCAATTTTTCGGCAGATTGTGCAGACAGTAACTAAAGTGCAAGGCAAAAACAAAACCTTCTTCTTGTAGCGTGTACTTATAAGAAGAAAAAAAAAACTATTGAAATGTCCGCTAGCTGTGTGCACAATATTTTGATCAAGGCTTACTCGTGTGAAAATGTTTTGCAGAAATCCACACGAAAAGCAGAATGAATTTAACCACTGTACATTTAGCCAGTTTTGCTATACTGCGATGATCCAGGGTCGTCCGTGAATGGCGCTAGCACACCCGCCGGCTACACCTACAGGATTTGAAGCTGATTGTTCAGCCTAAGATAGTGCAGATCCAGGCAAAGTTGCAACGACTAAGAAATACTTTGAATTGAATTGAATTGAATTGTTTATTTACAACAAGGTTGCGAGGATGACCAGGCAAAAAAGCTGCATTGAGCAGCTTGAGGGGAACCTGGCCACCTCATACACTGGGCAGCTTCACAGCGGTCAAATAAACACGGTATACATAATAACACGGTATACAAATAAACACGGTATACAAATAAACACGGTATACAAATAAACACGGTATACAAATAAACACGGTATACATAACTATAACAGAAAAACAGTAAACATCCATGGTTGGCATAAACAAGGTTGGCATAAATGAACAAGGGATACTGAGGCACTTTTTACAAAAATTGAGGTTACAGTGTTATTTTATCATTTTTTGTACGGTGAACTCGAAAATCATGTCGAAAATTGGCATAAACTTGAGCAAATGACTCTATTTTGGCAAAAATGCGCGGCACGTGTTATAGGCGGCAACTCAAACCTTGTCGTTGCTTATGGTTGGTTGAAGAGCTTCATTACGTCATCGTGAGTGCCTCGCAGCGCCCAACTCTGTCTTGGCTGGGCTGGTGTGTGTGTGTGTTAACCAACACCGCAAATGTATGCCAAAAACCAGTGCTCCAATGCAGCTACCTTGCTCACCCTCAATATGACGTCACTTCTCTGTTTCACTTTCTGTCACCCTCCTTACCTGCACTCCGCGTGTGCCGTCAGGCGTTCCCTCGGACCAAGTCTGGGCGCTTATATCGCTCTGGTTCAATTAAATATTGCCAAAAGAATCATCGCAGCCATTTTATACGTGGTCACAGATTCCAAATTTCCATTAAATTCGAGAATAAATCCACCAAATGCAAGAATTGAGCACAGGACATCGAAGCCATACGTGCAATGCCTTGGTGTAACGCCACGATTGACAAAACAGCGTGCAGATACCTTATAGTCAGATACAACTCCAGTCTGCAGTGAAGCCCTTCCCACTCCCTCATAACCGCCAGCCACTGTTCCTCCGCAAGGTTGAAAATAGTCCCTACTTCAAACTTTCTGTGCAACCAAGATAAAGTGCTAATATGAAAAATAAAAGGTAACTGCACAAATTTACATGTAGTCATTTGTTTATTTGAGTGGAATATGAAAAGACCGATTCCTCATTGAGCTGAAATGAAGCGCTTGCAATGCAAAAAACCAGGCGTGTGCCGCAAGCGCAACCACCTGAGTTTTTCCAACTCATTACGGTGAAGTTTAATGTGTAAAAAGGGCTCGGAAGCAAAAATGAACTGTACCCCACAGCCTTTTGAAGATTGAAACGCTCAGCCTCCACACATTTTTGCCTATGCTTGCACGTCTCATGACATCTGCTGATCAAAGGACTCAAGAACAGCAGATACCCGATGGTACCGAAGACTTAAACACGGCGCCATTTTGAAAAGTTCGCATGATGGCGATATTTTTTTGCTTCTGTGATTGGCTGGCGGAGTAACACCGAATCGCGCAGTCTGCCTGACCTTGTTGCCAACTGCTGTTTTTTAAAGTGTATCCTACTATAGTGGATGTGTTTGGGCTGCTCCATCATCATGCCGTCTCCTCTAAACTTTACAGAAGCTCCTTTCCGCCCTTCCTGTGGCTTGGCGTGGTTTTAACTACAGGGACATTAAAGGGGTCGTGAAAAGAATATCGAAATGCCCGGTTGTAATTTTCACTGCTTTGATATGCATTCAACAAGTCGATTCTGAAATATTTCGGCGAAATATTCAGTGCACATTTAATAACGACCATTTGTAACCATAGCGTTCTTGCGCTCCCGAAACGACTATGCGACACTACCGGCCGGCATGGTACTATTCGGTGACGTTGCAGTAAGTGATGCCGCCGCCGCCGCCGCGCAGATTCCGTCATCCCTCGTGGCCATCCACAACCACCATCGTGACCCACCCGTCTTCGCTGGGCTGCGGGCTGATGACGTCGAGGACTGGCTCCAGAACTACAACCTTGTAAGCGACTTCAACAGGTGGGACAACGTTTAGAAGCTGCGAAATGTCCCATTCTATTTGTCCGATGTCGCGAAAACCTGGTTTTGGAACCATGAGCCGGATCTCCCCGACTGGGCGACGTTTGCACAACAACTTCGGCAAATCTTCGGTGCTTCCGCTGTTCGTGAGCGCATCCAGTTCCCTGGCGAATCGTACACCTTATACATTGAGGACGTGCTAGCATTGTGCAAACGCGTCAATGAACACATGCCCCAAGCTGACCAAATACAGCACATTATTAAGGGCATCAACACCATCGCCTTCAACGCACTCGCAACTCAGAATCCTGCCTCTATCCAAGACGTAATATCTACTTGCCAGCGCCTTGAGGAACTGCAGTCCCTACGACTATCCACCGATGCCACAGACAGTCGTCTACCTTCGGCAATGGAATTGCACTCTCTAATACGTGACATCGTACGGGAGGAACTTCACGGGCGGTGTTCTTCCTGCGCGAAGGAATCTACCATGCCCACTTCCTCGACCGGCTTGCGCGACATCATAAAAGAAGAGATTGCATCGGCGTCGCGTCTGACGTGCTCCGACGGCGCCTGCGCTCGACAGGTGCCAACGTACGCCGACGTCGCGGCGCTCCCTCCTGCTCCTCCCGTGCCTGTACCAGCAGAACACTACGTACCTGTGAGTTCTTTGTCACCACGGAGACGCGTACAGCCTTATTACCCCGCACCTCC
The DNA here is from genome assembly GCA_013339685.2 of Hyalomma asiaticum. Lineage (NCBI taxonomy): Eukaryota > Metazoa > Arthropoda > Arachnida > Ixodida > Ixodidae > Hyalomma > Hyalomma asiaticum. The sequence goes on along the minus strand of JABSTT010005728.1, from coordinate 2,394 downwards.
ACCACTTATAAGGGACCGTTTATTCTGACCGATCACGAGCTGCGACGATGAAGATCGGATCGTCCAGGTGATGATGATATGTACAGATGAGGAAGAAATACAAGTGATGATGATGCCTAGAGATGAAGAAGAGTAGTTCATATATCGCGCTCACATAAGATATTTTTAAGTGCAAAGGTATAGTGAACTTGCGTTTGCTCTAAAAATCAGTTTACTTGAAAGCTAGAAAGAAAGAAAATACTTTGAAACCCTGCGGTGCCGCCATTCGGAAACAAAGCCGCAGCACGGTTTGCTTTCCCGTGGCCTCCGAGGGTGCGCCAATCTCGGAGGTTTGGTGGCTACTAAGATGACGTCATCTGCAGAGTTTAGGGGAGCTAGCATAGTGAAACCAAAACTCTGTTTTTTATCGCTCTAAACCATGCCACACGATGCAACGGAACAGTGCATATTGTTGGCTGGACGGTGAGGATCCCGGATACGCACTTAGTACAAAATGTTCAGAAGATGTTTCATGACCCCTTTAAGGAATTTTAAAGGGATACGGACACAAAAGTTGGTGGTTGTTTATTGCGTCAGAACAAATGTTGAACTGTTGGGAATGACGAATGCAGCAAGCTGCTTTGAAAAAAAGAACGAGAAACACCTTTTTTTTTTGCGATTTTCAGTTGCGCCTTGCCTTCAAGCAGCCGCCAGCAGAAGCTCAATTTTGACGTCATCACACCCGCGTGCGTGCACGCCACCGCAGTCGTTGCAGTCTTTCCGGTGGTGGTGGTGTGCTTGTTTATCCCAGTTGGCGTTTTTTGCACGTGGTCCGTCTCATGCATTGTCCCCGCCATTTGCACGGACCACTTCGTCGACAACGATTATGTGACCAGCCCGGCTGTGCTGAAAAGCCTCGGCATGCCACTCAGCTGTGTTCACCACTTTTTGTTGCTCTTATGCAACAGACCCCCCCCCCCCCCCCTCTCTCTGTAGGCATGTCATCGCAGCGGTGACCGCAGGAGCACCTGTTGAGAGGAGAGAAATTACCCTTTCATTGGCTGTGCAAGAACACATTCTCAGGTTGTGACTGAAATTGTTCACACTGCGAATGCATGCTTTTGTCGCAAAACAAAATGGCCATATTGTGTACACTTTCGCTGCGTCTGACATCGAATGAAACCATATCAGCGCTGTTTTAATTGATAACATATTATAAAATATAATGAACACAACCAGGGAATGAGCCCCACACTATAGACCCTTTTCATAAACTGCAAGCTAGCTTTCCTGCAATGCAGCTTGCCCTACTAATGGCGGCATTGGCCATCCGGCAAACAACGTGTGCAAGCGCAATTTGCTTGCGATAGGGCATGTAAAATGTCGACGCAGCCCTTCTGATACAAACATCCACAAAAAACGGGTCGCAGCATGTGCAACTTGAATTTTAACAGCATTTAAATAAAGGCAGCTATCGCCATTAGTAGGGCAAGTTGCATTGCAGGGAAGCTAGCTTTACAGTTTATGAAAAGGGTCTATAGCATGCATGTGTAGTGGTCTAAAACGCGCAGTGCACTTATCTACATTGTTGTTTCACCCGTTGCTTTTCAACTTGAAGCAAAAAATTGACCGACTTTCATAGGTGTCTGCATGATCATGCATCGGGTTTCGTGAATTGATTGTTCGCGTAGCATTTCCCTAGTAAATGCCACAGCCAGTCTTTGCCCATGGCCACAGATTCGATGTAGCATGTGATCTGGTTGATGGGTCGCTAGAGCCATCATATAACAGCAACAAAAATAATAATAATAATAATACTTAATTCCACAAAGCTACAAATCACAAATTCAGCCAGTAAATGGCTTCTAATTGGGACAATAGTCGCAATTGGATGTGACAATAGTCGTAAACACACGGCTATGAAACGGCTTGAAAATTCCACACATACCCTGCCTCGTTGCACTAGAACGAACTGCGCAGCGGTCGAAGGCCGACCGTGCAGGTAAACGCAAAGCGACAAGCTACGATGCTACCTACGATTCAGCCGCAAGAGCTCTGTCTGCCTCAACGTAGCTCACGAAAATAGGCATTTTACATCCTACGTAACATCACTTTACAAGCTGCTGTTGGTGCACGTTAAAGGGCCCATGACAGCCATTTTTTTGTTGGAGACTTTTATGCTCTAATGAGTAGAACAGTGTCTTGTAATCACGGCATGGAGTGGCAAATTCTCCAGGGTTAAGTCTAATTAGTCACAGCATCGTTAATTCTGTTCAGTTTTAATGAAGCTTCGAAACGCGTGCCAAAAACTGCAAGAAACTAGCGCCGCGGGGCTAGCACGGCGGCTGTCGGAAGTGAGCGTAGGCACTGGTCACGTGAGCTCAAGATTCGGTGACGTTGCGGAGAGCGCGAGCA
>JABSTT010005727.1:0-14284 GCA_013339685.2 Hyalomma asiaticum | reverse complement strand
GTGCCGCTGGACCCCTTAGATATTTATGCAGTAAAGGGTGCCAATACACCCGCCTGTTACAAAGGGTACTGCAGTAAATCATCTTGATTATCACCTTCCTTAGATGCTTGCTCACTTCTGACTCAGGAGCGCCTCCACGTTTTTGAGCGCCATGAGAACACTTGTGCTCCGACGAATGAGGAAACTTATGAATTACTGACGAAGTGTGACGAAGACGAAGGTGGCCGTGAGAATCAGCAAAACCATACTCGATATGATGAGCATCCGAGTTAAATGCTAGTTCTGATTCGCTAATTGCCAAATCGTAAATATTTGCAATTGCCTTGCTGGCACAAAAATCAGCAACATCTGCATGGATCGGCGAGCCTGTGACAAGAGTCACTTCGCTTCTTGCAAGAAAAGCGGCCCCTCAGGTATTAATGACTCACGAGTCGCGTTCACCAGTCTAAAGAGTCACGAAGGCGGAACCAGGCGCGGCGGGCTTGCGAGCGTAGCTGCATTCTCGAAATGTTTCCCATGATACCGATGAGTACATCTTATATGCACTAATCTGGGTAGTGTACCGTTGCTTCGCACTTGCCGCAGTGCTGCCTGACTACCATTTCTTTTGATATACGGTACGCAATAGCGTATTTCACTCAATATAATGGCGGGAACTTATATGAGGCAGTTTCCCGAAATTACATGTAACATACCGATATGGAGGCAAAATGCTAGACTTCTTGTATTGTGCGATTTCAGTGCACGCTAATGCATTTCATGTGGTCTAAGTTGCCCGAAGCCTTCCACTACCTCGTCTCACATAGCCTGACTAGGTTCGGGATGCTAAATCTCCCCCCCCCCCAAAAAAAAACAAACAACAAAACCAAAAAGCATACACGCGCCATTACCGACACGTATGAGACCCGGGCCTGATTCGGGCCTGACCCAGGCCCGGGCCCGGCCCGGGCCCGAAGCTCATGAGCCCGAGCCCGGCCCGGGCCCGATCCAACAATTACTTACCCGGCCCGACCCGGCCCGCGGGCCGGGCCGGGCCCGGGCTTTCGGGCCGGCCCGGGCCCGTGCAGTGCTCTAGCGTCAACACGCTGTTTTCCTTGTCTACAACGTGATGTCACTTGTTCGCGTTTTTAACCGCGACAATATATATATATATACGGGTAGCCGGTGAACGCTTCTCCAACGCGAGCAGTCGGTATTTCTCAATCAACAATCTCGCTAGGAGACGCTGCCTGCGCCAACGTTGTCCACGGCCGGTCTGGACGCGCGCGCTCGCTCTCTGAGCGCGCGCGCGCCTCCAGACCGGCCGTGCGTTGTCTCTCGTGGGCCGTGCTCGCGGGTGAGGGCGCGTTCTCTTTCTTTGCGAGCCGGTAGAGCGTTCCTCTAAGAAACAACGCTTCCATAGCCTATGCGCGCCTTTCGCTCTCTCTGTCTCTCTCTCTCTCTCTCACAAGACAGCAGAGGCAAGCGCGGGGAGACACGCGCCGGGAGAGAGACAGAGAGAGGCACGCGCCGAAGGCGAGCGCCGAGGGCGAGCGCGTGCCTCCCAGCACGCGGGTTACGCCTGACAACTGACGCGTGGCAAGGTTAGACTAAGAGGAGCGTTGTCAGTGCACGTTAAAGAACCCCAGGTGGTCTAAATTTCCGGAGTCCTCCACTACGGCCTTTCTCTCCTCTATCTCTTTCACTCCCTTTCCCCCACCCCCACGGACGCTTAGCCGTGCTCCCTACATGGGCTGCAGAAATTAGCGTCCTTTCCTAACCGAACCACGTTCATCATCATCCCCTAAAAAAATCACAGCATATCCACGGGGTGAATGATGGTGAGTGGGCGATGCTCCGGAGGGAATCATCGGTAAACCGTGAATCTTCCGTGTAATTCGCCCAGTCGATCAGCATGTAAAGACGTGAGAAACACTATATTCGAATGCTGGGAACTCGTGTTTGAGGGGACGCTAGCACAAACGCGTTAGAAACGTGCAGTACACTCTAGTAAGGGGGACAGGCCACAGCGTCTTACGCAGCCCCTTACACAGGCCGTTACGCGCGCCGCGTTTGCCGACGCCATCACATGACTGCTGAGAGAGTATGAGGCGGAGAGGCCACACCGTCTTACACCAGCTTCTTACGCGGGCCGTAACGCGCTAGCACAAACGCGTTAGAAACGGGCAGTCTTTCGTTAATGTTGGGTATTTAGTGTCATCGTGGTGCATGTGTGTGCGCTTCGTGGCGTGGAGTACGCCACGAAGCGCACACACATGCACCACTATGACACTAAAATTTTAATGAAAATATTAGCTCGGAGACTGCAAGGGGCTATTAGTGATCTGGTAGAGCCGCATCAGACATGTGGGATAAGGGGGAGATCTATATTTGCAAACATCCATGTGGCTCGGAGCATACTTGGAAACATGTGATGCAGATTTGAGAAAGTCGCGATGGTACAAGTTGATTTGGAAAAGGCTTTCGATAGGGTATGTCATAAGCTCCTGTTCTCAGTACTTGAGTACGTTGGGGTTGGCTCTTTGATAACTACAGGGGTTCAGATGGCATACGACAATTGTACGACCAACCTCATTTTCAACCATGAGCTAACAGACAGGATTGAAGTGCACTCCTCGGTGCGTCAAGGGTGGGCCTTGTCACCTCTTTTGTTCGCGTTGTACCTAGAGGCCCTATGTAAGAAAATTATTGATACTCCGGCTGTGCGTGGCTTCAGATTAGAGGGGTGTGAAGTGCGTTTACTAGCATACACTGATGATATTGCTGTTTTCTGCTCGGATAAGGAGAGCGTTAGAAATGCTATGACAATTATTCGCGAGTTTTGTGCCATGACAGGTAGCAACGTTAACCTGAATAAGTGTGTGGGGTTGTGGTATGGTCGGTGGCTGGCAACACCGCATGTTTTTGAAAGTATACAGTCGGACGCTCACACCTGGAATTTATCTTGGTGTACCATTAGGAAAGCATCGGGACGCCAATGATTTATGGAATGGAAAGGTGCAGGAGTTGAAAACTCAAACTGACAAATGAGCAGGGCATCACCTCTCCATATTCGCTCGTGTGGCCGTTTGCAGAGTCTTCCTGGTGAGCAAGCTCTGGTATTTCATGCAAGTCCTCAGCTCTTCCAGATTCCGCTTTAAGAAATTTCACAGGGTATTCGCTGTGTTTGTGTGGCAGTCACAATATGAATGAACAAGTAGAAACAATTTGTTTCATAAGTTAAGCCAGGGGGGATTGTCGCTACCGAACTTATTCGTAAAGCAACTGGTCTCCAGATTTTTCTTTTTGCGTGACACTACAGATCCCTTCTTGAGAACAGTCGTTCAAATCCGATTGAGCAATGCCTTGCCTAACTTTGTTGTATCGATAACAGAGGGTGGAGGTTATGCATCGAGTAAATTTCTACGTGAAGTAGTAGTGGCTTTTAGGTTTTTGAACTATCACGTTTCTACAGGATATTTGGCCACTGTGGAACGTAACCAGTTAAGCACTGATTTGATTGACATTATGTTTCCAAAACCATTGTACCGTCTAATGTACAGTAAAGGCGAGGGTAAAGATGTGCTAAAGCGTGTGAAATGAATGATCCTACCAAGCGGAGTGAAAAGATTCTTTTTTAAGCTACATACTAATACCTTGCCTGTCAAAACGTGGCCTGAAGAAAAAGGACGCTACTTACAATGGGGTACTCATTTTTTACTTTGTAAGAAACCCGAAACTATAGAACATGTGTTTTTAGACTGTTGGGGTGCGGTTTTCTTTTGGGATATTCTGCAGAGGACTATTAAAAAGGAATTACCGCTAACGCCACACGGCATTCGTTACCTAGCCACAGGTCAAGACAGTATACCTTATGACATGTTCTTTCTTCTCGGCCTTCACAGCATCTGGAGAAACCGCATGGCTGTAAGGAATTGTGACATAAATACGAGACCAGTAAACTCTTACTTTATTGAAAATGTCAGCAAGCTCCGTGAAGTGTTTCGGACATTGGGATACGACGATGAATTGCTGTTGTTGATGGATGCCCTTGTCAAAATGAGAGTGTTGTAATCTCAGCCGCATGCTGAAAACGCAGCGGTGGAAAAGGGAATAACGCCAGCTTATGGCAGCAGAGTGTTGTGATGTATGTATTCGTCAGTCAATAAAGAAAAAAAATGCGCTTCGTGGCGTAGTGGCTAGCGCCGCGCGTTCAGAAGTGAGGGGTCCCTGGTTCGATTCCCACGTTTCGGACACAACTTTCGGAGTTTTAAGACGATAGTCCTTTCTTGGGATACTTCAACGCAGAAATTTTGGTCTGTCTGTATGTGTGTGTGTGTGTGTGTTGTCCTGCTGCGAAAGGTGAACCCCTTCCTCAACGACCACCCAGCTTGAACTGGTAGCTACGTTCATACTTCTGAACACAGTCGGCCAAAAAGCAAATATTACACATATCTGAGGCGCAACATCAATACGTAAGCATTAGATAGTGTGTTCCTTTAGTAGAAAATACATAGATGCGTAATTCTAAAGACCCTAGTGCTTGTTAGGATGCGCAAAAGCGGACGTTTCCTACGCAGTTCTGCGTACTACACAAGCTTCTTGCGTTTCCCGATATCATGGCCAGATGGCGCCCATATCTCACGCTCGTGCCGAACGGGTAGCACAAGGCTGCGGAACGGCCGCCCGCCACTCCGGCCGGTCCCTTTCTCTCCTCGCGTCTCCTCGTTTTCCCTCTCGCTTGCGTGACTCCTCGGGGAAATAGAAACACGCGAACCGGGACTCATGTAGTACGGCCGGTAGAAGACTATGGTCTTTCGACGACATTTGCAGCGAAGCACGGAGATACGCGGCCATTTTTTTTCTTTCATAAAAGTAGACTGACACGTACGGCGACGATCCAGGAGACTGAGAGAGGCACTAGTTCCCCGCGCACCCAGGCACAGCCCGCGCAGCAGCCAATCGGAGAGCAGCTGCACCGCCAATGCCATCTAGCGAACCTTCACCCAACCGCCATATTGTACGCATGTCTATGGGACAGCGCCCTCTCGGAAACGAGACGAGAAATGGAGATGACGACACAGAATGCTACAGCGCCATCTAGTGTATCTTCACCCAACTGCAGTTTGCATGCATCTCTATGGGACAGCGCCATCTATTGTATGCTAAGGGAGACGCTACTGGCTACGCAGGATGCATCGACAACCGAGAACCGCCCAGGTGATGCCATAAGGAGCTTCGCCCCTAAAAAATTTACTTTGCTATCTCCTCGCACATGCATTTCTGTAAGAGGCGGCTGAAAGCTATCAGTATTTGTTAGATTTTCTGTTAACTTTCATTCCGTGCATTTTTTTTTGTTCGCTAGCTCCTAAACTCGGCATGTCTTTGTGTAAAGGACCTGAGTGGGAAGATTTTAGACATTGGAGATGTTCTGTAAGCCATTATCATTAAGCGTTGGTTTTGGTGGAGCTGATTAGCGCATTTGGCTCCATGATAGACACAACATTCGTTTATATCTGGGGCCATGGATGGCGGAAGAAATCAAAAGATCACAATTTGCGGTGCCATCAAGAGAACCTTTTTATTAGTTCTGCCTCGTCAGTGACTGAAAGATGATCTGAATATATGGTAAATTTCTGGTCCAATCTCAGTGTTTTACGTCTTGTAAAATGATTGAACATCTCATGAGACATTGTTCGCACGCACCAAAGTACAAGTAACGGCTTTTGGTGCTGTATTTGTTTATATGACACGTTTTGCTCGATCATATGAAATGAGGCAGCTTTGCTACCGCTGTAATTTGACCGCGCACCTCCCATGGGCACTGTTGGAATTCATATTTATTTTAATGCAATTTCAAACAATTTCTGAAATAAGCATGAAAATTTCTGTCCTAATAAGAAGTGTGCCCTCGAGAGATAAGCAGCTGGATCGCGACCGCTACACAAGTGGAGAGTGAACTGAGCATTGCAGCTCTGACTGTTGACACGGCCCCTCGGGAACTCCGTTGGACATCCAACTCCCATATGGACCTTCCCTTCAAGGGTGTCGCGGCGGGGTGTCCGTCGTGTTACACGACACAGTGCAAGTTGGGCAGAAGCAGCGCTGCTGCGCTTAAGATCCACGTGCAGCTTTTTGCATATATCGTAGCTTTTATGTAGTGCATAACTAGTATTTTTACAGGCAGTGTGTAATGTAAACAAACAGGAGCAAGAAAGTTTGCTATGCTGATAACAATATTTATATTGTCGAAGTCACGACACAGTCTACCAAGGCTGAGAAAGATGCTGGCCACACTGTGCTCTTCGATTTGTACGTGCGGTTCGGTGTGCATGTGTTTTGCCGTGCGTGGACGTTTTTGAGCTCTGCCATGTGCACTGTAGTTGCGTTAGAAAGATGGGATTGATCCTGTGCCGTGAAAGAGAATGTGTGTGTGCTTCGTTTTGACAAGGTGAGTGACGAAGCCAACGAACACAAAAAGACGGTCGCGCTCGCAATGGCCTGCAATCGCGGGCATAGAGGTGGAGCTGGCAGCCTTTCAGCGAAGATACGCGTCATCAAGCACCATATAATCGCCAGCAACTTTTTTCTGGCAACGTCGGTTAGCTCTTTCAGCCGTGCTCCAAGGGAACATGGGCTTTTGGTCGGTATGGACGCTGGGTAGAAGACACACAGCCGAGCCTTGGGGTCCAGAACTTCCTGCAGTCACTCTGCGTGTAACCTACAACCTTCAAATATCTTGTAGATTTTGCCGGCCAATGATTGAACGTCCCGCCTCCCTTCCACTCCCCCCCCTCCTTCCGGGCCTACGCAGCCATTGTCAAAACGAAGCCCGAAGGGCGGTTCAGGACGCCTTTAACTTCAGACGCAATGAAAGCCAAAAGGAATGGTTGGGAAATACTGTTTGAAAAAGTCTACAGCGACCAGAGTAAACTATGAGAGGTCTTAAATGGGCTTACAGTTAGGACGAAAAACTGCGGTAGACTACAGGACCTAAGAATGCATGGTGAAACACTCAGTGGCGATGGCCAAACCGCTGGGCTATCGCTACTGCGCGCATTACTCAACTAGTAATTTCACATTTGGAATACACCAAAACATTTACCAAAATGTGGTTCAGCGCTAGAGTGCCAAAACCGCTCCATGCTAGTACAAGTTTCCTTGTTAAAGGAAACGTGTACTAGCATTCCTATATTAAACTGTATATATGTCATTCCTTATATTAAATTGTATACATGTGCAATTCCATATATTCTTGCTTTAGATAAAGATGATCACGCGTGATCTTTATTTTTTGGATACACTGACCATGTCACGAAAATAGGGGCGTAGTTCGGCGCCCCTGAAAAGCCTGACAGCTCCATTAGTAGCGATTTATGTGAGTAGATGGCTTGGCGGAGCAGCAGCTAGTGGATTACTAAGTTAATTAAAGAGGTATGGGTTAAACCCCTGCGTTTAAATTTGTGTATTCACTCGCGATAATATGGGTGGTACTTCAACAAATCTTCATTTTCTATCTTTCTTGATTCCGAATTTATTCAAAGTAAAGAAATTCATTCAGTTTTTATGGCTTTGCTGTTTTCGACTGTGCTTTTAGGATATGCACTTTCATTTTGCCCTGAGTACCATGTAGTGCAAGGCCTTTGTCCTACGGTGGGTTCTTGCAAATATAAAACAAGGACGTATTCTGCATCAGGAATATCGAAGATGGAACGATCGAGTTTGTCTTCGTGGACGCAGTGCAAGCCCGTTGCCTAAGCAATCACCCATGGAAGCGGTAGTATTTTCTTTTATGAGCCCTCTAGAGTCGAGAAACGGTTGCCGCAAATTACAGCAGAAGGTGACGACAACGTGGGGCCCGTAAGCGATGTGCAGACGCTTAAATACGAACATGGAATATCGCTGGAGTCGATATATCAACTGGCCGACCTATAATCGTCACCAGAACTGGGGCGTTTGCCAACGTCCGTTCCTACAAGCATCACTCTCAATCGTAATGTCACAAAGGGAAAAAATGAGAAAGGAATCTGCCAGAAAAGAAATTGGTTCTTCTCGAACCGTTCCCTTTGACTGGTGGTCTGAAAACACGTGTGATATATTCCAATGAATATTTTGGAGTTTTTTGTGGAAGTGGATTAGTACGCAAGTGATGGGTGGGCAGTGACATGTGATATGAAAGACAATGCAGAAAGGAAAAGCAACCAACAGTGCCCCTCAGTGGAACTTTAGCAACGGCGTCGCCTTGTTTTCTTTTCCATACTTTCATAAATGGGAACACCATCTGTGAGTCTGCGTGTTTTGCCGATACGAGGGTGCGAAACTGTTACTTACTTTTTGGGCTCGAGGCCTTCCTGTGGCGAATGGAAAATGTGTGAGATTAAGTGTAGAATACTCGCCGGAACGCCGTGACAGTGAAAAAACGCAGGGCAGATGCGAAACACAACCCCGTTGTAGGTTATCCAATCGTTAATCAACAATATATATCATTGATTATACTCGCACAACTTCATTGAAAGGAGGCATCTCCAAGCCGCATGCGTCAAAAAGGCACTGACACTGACAATGAAGACAATATATGCTTTGCATAAAAAGGATCACTAGTGATCTTTATTTTTTAGAGATAATGATAATGTCACAAAAGAGTGGCACACGCTCCCCACCGCACGACAGCTCTAAGCACCTTCAACTTTGCGCCGTATAGGAACTTTGCCTAGCAGAACGGCACCAGGCGAGCGCGCTCCTTTCGGCGCTCGCATACGCATTCACGTGAGCTTTATGTGGGGAGGGCATTGCCTACCTAAGCTGCGTGATTTTCTCTTGAACATTTTGGTACGTATGGTATTGCCAATGTATCTGCGTGCTTTTTGTGTTAGATTTTCATCAATATATGTATACTTACATATGCTACACATATACAGGACATGACAACGACAACTAGGGCGAAAGCGCCATTTAAGTGTTTATATAGTTTCTACCGCAATGAAAATGCGTTTAGTGATTAATGCCGTATAGTGTAGGGAGTTGTTGCGATGAAGTCGTCAATGTGATTATTCCCGTAAATTTTGAATGTCTCTATGCCTCCCCCCGCCTTTATATAAATCACCCATACTTATGGACCAACAACTGCCATGTGCAACTGAGAGTTTGGAAATATTGGGTGGATTTATTTTTTAAACGCGTCAGGTGTGCCGTCAAGGGCTTCACGCAGGTGTCTGCCTAACACGTTTCCGGAAGGCAGAATCTTTAGGAACTATCTAGATAGCGCTACTACTAAACCGTGCAATGAATGTAACATTCACAGGCTCAGCCAAAAGAACTGCCGCCTGACTTACCCAGAGTAACCATGCAGGTCAAAGTATCACTTGCCGATGGGTCGATTAAGTAGTACTGTAACACTGCTCAAGACCACTGTTCGACTAATACTGGTGCCACTTGAAAAAAGGATGAACGTCGTTCCTTACTTGCACAAATTTCGCAATACATAAAACATGCGGCGTCACGTGCTGATGTGCAAGTAACCTTTCCCGGTCAATGCGAGGAAATTGACTCTCCAGTCACCGGTGAACACGCCATAACGTTTCTCCTTAGGAGAAGGCACACTGGTTAGGGAGCCAATATTCTTTATTTATTTTATTTGCACGTACTGCAGCCAAACATTTCGCTGAGGCAGGTGTAGAAAATGAAAACGAAATGTTTAGTTACATATGCATTAGAACAGTTCAGGGACACTAAAAATTTCATCTAAAGAGCACTCGTGTACATTCCCAGGTAAAAGATTCCAACATTGAATCGTATGAGAAAAAATAAACTCTACACAAACCAATCAGAGCGGGTATAATAAGGAACAATATTCAAAGCATGATATTACCGAGTCATGACGGAGATGAGAATCAAACGTAGTGCTGTAAGGAGCGACCAGGTGGATTTGGATAATTACGCAGGCATTTCGGGCAACGGAGATGAGGACGCTTCTGGTGTGGTGTGTAGACGAATGCTTAAAAGGTTTAGGCAGGCTGCGACATATCCGTCAGAACGACGACAGAGAAACTGAAGAGCTTTCTTAACACGAAAATGTCTTATGCGGGGGCAACCAAGAAATCAGTGACGTAGTTCATGTAACGGAAATGGATCTTTAATAAGATCAACTCGGATTCATGCTTCAAAATTTCAAAAGGGGGGACTCGAACCTATCTTCAACAGGGATTTGATAAAAGGAGCTGGATGCTCTATCGACACACCACCGCAACATTGCTCGTATAGGAACTTATGGACCTTATATGTTCACAAGCGCTTTAGTAGTTGCATTTAAATGTCGTCCGGTTAAAGCAACGGTGTTTAGTGCAGTGAACTATGGTGGTACCGCTGTGGTACAGTGAACTGCTGTGGTACCGCCATCTAGGAACGATAGATAGAGCGAAACATATTGTCGTGCTGATTCGCGCCGGCATTCAGCGCTTCGGCAGTGTTCACACCTCGACCTCCGAGGAAGTTGGGGCCGCAGCGGCGTCGTGACGGCGCTTTCCAGGCGCAAAGTAGTAACGCGGCTGCTACAAAATTTGTCTCGCGTATCCAGGTGTGTTGATTTGCGACGTGCACTGGTCCAGGATGTCAAACACTGCCGTAGAGAAGAAAATGATAGGCCTTTCGCATGTGAACTGTGCGTTCACAAAACGATCCTCTGACAACCAGTTCGGTTTCGCTTGCAAGGCGTCACCGTTTGCAGACGATCCTCGTCTATGGCAGGCTTGCGCACGGTTCTGGCACGTCCCATGCGGTGTTTCCAGAGCATTGCGCGTTTGGCAGTGCGGTGTTTCCAGTGCATAGTGCGTTTGGCAGCATAAACACATCTCACTGTTGTAAACGCCCGCAGCATCCGCCTTCTATGAAGACTCGTCGTTTCACATGCAACTGTCAGTTTTGTCTTTTCACTTTCAACTGCATTCTTTAGTGTGTGTATGCGTCCATCACGGTTGAATATCAGTGTGCTGTATCCCTCCGCGCAAGTAGTAGGAAAAGTAGGGGAATGTCGTTTCGTACATTTCCTACTACGAGTGATCGACGACAGATCTACCTCGAGGCTCTTGGCCCTATGGCCGACGAGATACGTCGGGTATGGTCGATCTTTCCTCGTCATGACATGTCCTGCCCTGGTCCACTTCTTTCTTTTAATTGATATAATAATATCGGCTACTCCTTTCTGTTCGCTGATCCATTCCGGTCGTTTTTTTATATCTAAGCCTTACCCCTATCGTTTTTCTTTCCATAGCACGTTGCGTGCTCCTTAGTTTCATCTGTTGTTTTCTCGTTATCCTGCACGGTTCTGCACAATACGTTAGTACAGGGAGAACGCGGTGATTGAATACTTTCCGCTTTAGTGAGAGCGCCATGTTTTCAGTCATGGTTTCATAATGCCTTCTGAATGCGCTCTAGCCCATGCAACGGAGAATTTCTTTTCCATGAGTAGGAGTTCCTGTTATTCACTGTCCCAGGTATACGTATTCGTTTACACATTCTAAGGGTTCACTGTCAATTTTGAATTCCTGTTCTTTAGACAGGCTATTGAGCGGAACTTTGGTCTTCTGCCTGTTCGTTCTTAGTCCAATGTTAATACTTTCCCTGTTGAGGTCATCAATCATGTTTTGTAGTTCATCTTCATCATTGCTAAAGAGCACAAAGTTGTCTGGAAATCTTAAATTGCTGACATATTCTCCGTCTATGCGAATTGATGCGCTTATCCCAGCATGAAATGCCGTTTTTGAAAAAGAAGCAATATTGTAAAGTTGTCTTTGCGATCAACGACACAGCACGACTCAAAGCTTTGTCAGTCAAACTGGTTATTGGGCCGACCTGTACCCAGCAAAGCAAATCAAATCACACTCCAAGATGATAGTTGCATTTAGAGTCCATGGTCGGTGGAAAAAACTTACCAGCTGTCAAATGGGTGGGCTTTCATATATTCTGAACAGCGCGTTTACGCACCCGCGAAATTCTACAAGGCACTCAAATATGTGCGTCGGGCTCTGAAAGTTTTAGAACAGTCGATACCATTCCCGAAACGGCATAGAAGACAAGCCCGGTGTATGTACTATGTCATAGTTCTGTGGTAGTTGAAGAGCACGCTAATACATCGAGTTTCACCTCTTTAACAATTACTGCATCTTCGCTGTATTCGGCAGACCACTCTCGTTGCAGGATCTTTGTGATTATTATCTCGCACTACCTTCATTTCAGCTTCGTTGGAACTGTTAAATAGTCAAGACATCACATCTACTGCCTCTGATTTTCGCTTATGCTAAAGTTGGTGGATATACGGAAACAGGGCGGTTTTCGATTAGTGTCATCCCTAGCTTCCACATCCTCACAGAGGCCAGATTGATAAATAAAGAGATACGAATATATATTGGAACCATGCCACTGACACGAAGTTTACCTTTTTACTGTCAAGGCAGCATGCATCTCGGTGGCCAGATTGATAAAGAGACACGAATATATTTGAACGGTGCCACTGATACAAAGTTCACCTTTTTCCTATCAAGGCAGCATACCGGAAAGAGTGCCGATCGATGTGCGGAGAAATATAATTGAGCTCTGGTTACAAGAGAAATCTCAGCGCGAGATATGCCGCCTCACAGGGAAGTCTGTAAGCGCGGTCAACTGCATTATACAAGTATACAGGGATGAAGACGGCCGACTAACAGATGCGCCACGATCCGGAAGGCACAGATGCACGTCGGATGAATGCGACCTTCTCATTGTGGCTGCACCAGTCGCCGATCCTTTTCAAAGCGCCGGCCAGATTAAGATAGCACTGAACCGACAAGCCAGTGAGGAGACAAACAGCTGGTCTTCGTGGATTTGTCTCCGGGCAAAAACCACACGTGACAGATTGTCAAAAAGCTCAATGCCTACAGTTTGCCAAGGCATACGAGCACTGGACTACAGAAGAGTGGACGCAACCCAGGTGAAATTTTCTTGATGGTTTGCTGCTGGTTCCAGTACTGCTGGGTTATTAGCGAATTCCCAGCAGCTGCTGGAAATCTGCTAACCAGCAGTGCTGGAACCACAAACTGCTGGAACCAGCAGCTGCTGGGAATTCGCTAATAACCCAGCAGTGCTGGAACTGCTGGTTCCATCACACTGCTGCTTCCAGCATGGGGTTATAGGCAGTCGACACAGTAGTTACTCACCGACATGGAGAACATCCGTCCACAGTCAACAAGCTGGTACTCGCGTTAACTTGAATGCATGTTTTGTACACTTCCAAAACACCAAGGGCCGACAAGTGTGAAACCTCAGCTACAAAGATGGTACCATTTGATAAATAATCGTGCTTAACGTTCGCAGCTTGGAAGCTAGTCAGTCATCTTGTGGTATACCGATACGACTGCGCAGATGTCATACAAACAGTCATAGTTCTTCAGCATTTATTCCGCTTACGCAGTTTCAAACTTGGTACAAGTTGGGAGCTCCATATCTGTCGAAACGCAATCTGCTCAAACCTTTGATTTCAGCAAGCCCTGAATTTCATCAGTCAGGATCTTTGCGAGATTTCACACAGTCTGCTCGATGTTGACCACTGCTTGGAGGTCCCAGAGCTGGAATGTTTAAAGAAAGGTACAAAACTCAATTTTCAGCATTAAAAAACATAACTATCGCGCCAACGACAACTGTTATACTATGCGGCCAGAGCTTGGCAGTTGGGCATGAATTACATGCAAACCAAAAGCTCCAACACTGAATATGAATACGCATGGCTTGTCAGTTTAATAAAATCCATGAAACCAAAATATCCTTCATACCACTTGCAACAACGCATGTGGTACACTGCAGCAGATGCAAATATGTCCTATGTCCTAGTTCATAGTTTTATGTGTACCAGAATAGAGCACTGAGGCTTGTAGGGGTTCTTCTTCTACTAACTACTACTGCTAGCAGCGGCATCGCCGCTAGCAACCCCCTCTCGTGGATTCTAGCACTCAATGAGCAGAGCATGGGGTCGTCGCGTCCGCGCGCTCGCTATCTCAGCTATGCATCGCCGCGTTGCCGCGCGCGCCAGTCCGCGGCCCGTCTCGCGGCGGGACAGCACGAACCGTCGCAGCGGGGAAGGAGGAGAACATTAGGCGCAACTCTCCGAGCATGGTAATTTAATAAAACACGTTAAATGGAACGAATAATACAGGACTGAATGTAAAGTCGAATTAAATATAAAGAAAGAATAACAATAACGATTAACAACACGCGAGCAAACAAGAACACAAATGACAGTAACAATGGACAACGCGCGAACACACAAAAATACACAAAA
>JABSTT010005726.1:0-14621 GCA_013339685.2 Hyalomma asiaticum | reverse complement strand
AGAGCTGTTTTGTTTATACACTAGACTTATTTTGTTGTTCACATTTCAAAAATAAATGACTGTTGCTGATCCATGCAGAACAACACTGAAAAATAGGGCGATATATCTGTGCATCGTATGGCTGCGCTCAGAGCAAAATTCACAGCAAGTGCAGTTGCATACACAAGGAATAGAGTAGTGCACACACTTTCTTGGGGATATGGCACAACAGTTTATCTTTACATGTAGACCAGTGTGCCTGCACAGTATTATAAAAGCAGGAGTGGTGATCGCTTTTTTGCAACAGAGCACGGCCACCATGAAAGGAAACTGATAATATATTATATGCACATGGTATAGAGCTACCACAGCCAGTTCTGTGTCTGCTTCGGAGTAATGAAGGCTCACCTTGCAGTTGCTCAAGTCATTTAGTTTTTGAGCACTGTCACTATCATAAATATTGCTGTAGCAGAAATCATAAAGGTGTGCAACAAGGAAGTCACGTGGCAGGTGCTCAATAGAAGCGGTATCTGGTGTCCCAAGGAGAAAATTATGTCTTTAGTGAAGAACACTTGAGAGTAATAAGTCAGACTTGTGCCTACAATCTGCTCAACTGTCAGATGTGGCTTGCATGAAGTGCAATATAGTGTCACAATTCACGCTCAATCCCCTGCAAAGCAAGCAACTAAGGGAGGTTGGGGCATTATGTGAGGAAATGCATTTTACGGTACAGAATCGACACACACCCCGCTAATTTTACATTTTGCTTCTTATTTGATTGTGCCTTCCCATCTCATTACGCTTTCTTTCTTTCCTGTGTTTCGATATATATGCAAGTAATTGTAAATTATTGGGAGGAAGTTTTATTTAGGAATATATGAACAACATACAAGACACAGATGTGTATGTTTCATGTTATATGCATTGGCTAGCAGCTTCTGACATGTTTTAAAGAAGGCATGGAACACTTTTTGAACAAAGAAAACGGTGCCGATGAGTTGTGGAGGCTCCTGTGAACATGTGCGTCGAATGTTATTGCACCGCACGCACAATGGAATTTGCAATTTTGATTCAAACGCATCTGAAAAGCACCCACTCTTCTTTCAACAAATGACATCCCTCTGGGCACCAACAATGTCACTGGACTCTTTTGTTTTAAGAGCAAGATGCACATTTTATTCATTTGTTGAATTCGAAGCGAACAAATAAAGCATATAGGGCTTTCTGCAATCATGTAGTCGGCCAATGCTGCTTCTACCTCAATCCCCAGTGGCGTCATTTGTGAGAAACAAAATGGCAGCACTGCCATGAAATCCAGCACACTGAAATCCATCATGATTGTGCTATTAATCTGAACTTGAAAAAAAATAATGATATGCTACTATGTAACCTGACAAAACCAAAAGAAAAAAAAACTGTCCTCACTGTGTAGAATCATTTAAAATCTTTTTCAGAATTCTTGCTGTTTTTTATCTTTTTCAAGTTTATAGGTACAATCTATTTAAAAAAAATTAGCAGATCCCACGTGCACTGGGAATCAAGGAAATGCGAAGCACGCATAAGGAACGTAAAATGCATTTGCATTGTTGTCGCGCTATACCGAGTTTGGTACATATAAAGTTCACGAAACAGCCGCAAGAGCACCATGACTGTGGCTTGTAAACCATGCCGCTCATACACGCATGTCATGATTCTAACGTTATGACCTGTCATTTACGTTCGCCATGCAGTCGTGTTGCGCCATAGCAATTTTGGTGTACAGCCCATTAACGAAACGAGTGGCATGTAGATCATGCCGCTCATGACATGCATGTCACGATTTTTATGTTATGACCTGTCATTTATGATCGTCATGCAGTCATGTTGTGCCAAACCAATTTTCGTATACATCCCATTAACGAAACGGCAGCATAGCGCCAAGACCATGGCATGTAAATCATGCCGGTCATGACACCCGCCATGATTCTTTCTAATGTTATGTCCTGTCATTTACGTTCGTCATGCTGTCGTGTTGTGCCATAGCAATTTTGGTATAGATCGCATTAACGAAACGCCTGGCATGTAAATCATGCCGCCCATGACATGCATGTTATGCTTTTCATGTTATGACCTGTCATTTATGTTCGTCAAGCAGTCATGTTGTTGCATACCAATTTTCCTATACACCCCACTAACGAAACGGCCAAGAGAGCACCAAGACCGTGACATGTAAATCAGGTCGCTAATGACATGCATGTCATGACTTTCATGTTATGACCTGTCATTTACGTTCGTGATGCAGTCATCTTGTGGCATGCCAATTTTCGTATACATACCATTAACGAAACGCGTGGCATGTAAATCATGTCGCTCATGACATGCATGTCACGGTTTTCATGTTATAACCTGTCATTTATGCTCGCCATGCAGTCACATTACGGCATACCAGTTTTTGTATACATGCCATTAACGAGACGACCACGAGAGCACCAAGACCGTGACATGTAAATCATGCCGCTCACGACACGCATGTCATGCTTTTCATGTTATGACCTGCCATTTATGTTCGTCAGGCAGTCATGTTGTGCCATACCAATTTTCGCATGCGTCCCTTTAGCTAAACGGCCAGGAGAGCACCAAGACCGTGGCATGTAAATCATACCGCTCATGACATGCATGTCATGCTTTTCATGCTATGACCTGCCATTTATGTTCGTCAGGCAGTCATGTTGTGCCATACCAATTTTCGCATACATCCCATCAGCGAAACGGCCAGGAGAGCACTAAGACCGTGGCATGTAAATCATGCCGCTCATGACATGCATGTCATGCTTTTCATGTTATGACCTGCCATTTATGTTCGTCATGCAGTCATGTTGTGCCATACCAATTTTTGCATCCATCGCATTAGCGAAACGGCCAGGAGAGCACTAAGGCCGTGGCATGTAAATCATGCCGCTCATGACATGCATGTCATGATTTTCATGTTATGACCTGTCATTTATGTTCGTCATGTAGTCATGTTGTGCCATACCAATTTTTGCATGCATGCCATTAGCGAAACGGCCAAGAGAGCACTAAGGCCGTGGCATGTAAATCATGCCGCTCATGACGTGCATGTCATGATTTTCATGTTAAGACCTGTCATTTCTGTTCGTCATGTAGTCATGTTCTGCGATACCAATTTTCGCATACATCCCATTTACGAAACGGCCAGGAGAGCACCAAGACCGTGGTATGTAAATCATGCCGCTCATGACACGCATGTCATGATTTTCATGTTAAGACCTGTCATTTATGTTCGTCAGGCAGTCATGTTGTGCCATACCAATTTTTGCATACATCCCATTAGCGAAACGGCCACGAGAGCACCAAGACCGTGGCATGTAAATCATGCCGCTCATGATATGCATGTCACGATTTTCATGTTATGACCAGCCATTTATATTCGTCAGGCAGTCATGTTGCGCCATACCAATTTTCGCATGCATCCCATTAGCGAAACGGCGAGGAGAGCACTAAGACCGTGGCATGTAAATCATGCCGCTCATGACATGCATGTCATGATTTTCACGTTATGACCTTCCATTTATGTTCGTCAGGCTGTCATGTTGTGCGATACCAATTTTCGCATACATCCCATTAGCGATACGGGCAGGAGAGCACCAAGACCGTGGCATGCCGCTCAGGAGATGCATGTCATAATTTTCATGTTATGACCTGTCATTTGTGTTCGTCATGCAGTCATGATGTGGCATACCACTTTTCGTAAACATCCCATTAGCGAAACGGCCAGGAGAGCACAAAATCGTAGGCGGCTAGATAGATAGATAGATACGCTAAACTCGCCGAAGTTCGCTAAGATGTGCTTCGCATTTAAAACGTCACTTTGATGCTAATGCACGAGCAGAATACATGCACTTATTCGTTTTTTACTATATGTTTATATAGGCTAGGAGGGTATGTTCCCAGGATGTTTCCTTCGTGTACTTGTTTTTTTTTTTTCGCGATATTGCCCTGACTTAATTGATGAGCTTCGGAACTCATCCCTTTCTTCACGCGCTCATTGTCAACCCAGTGTGAGAACCACTGTAGTACATAAAACACCTTGGGTGACGCCAGGTGTTCTTAAAAAGAGAATTCGTGCTTGATTGCCGTCATTCATAATCACCGACGTGTGAATCCTAGCAAATGTGGCTTTCGGACAGCGGCTTGCCGGTATCGCCGGAATTTCGTAGAAAATATGGATTATGGCTCGTTTCTGGCATGAAAGAAATCCTCATTGAGTAGTATAATGACTAAAGGAAGCCAGTCTACAATGCAGCCGTCATTCTCAAAGCATCGAGGGGTCGGAGGCAGCCGCTGCGCGAAAGTAAACAAACACCGCCAAGGGCTGTTCCGATCGACGAAGCGGCTTGCTTCGTTTCTACCAAAGCGCTTCATTCACATCGGAGTTTCGAGAAAACTAATCGCATGCGCTAACGCACGACATATGACTACAAATCGTAATTGTGTCGCCAAAGTGAGCGCTTTGTGATGGGCTGGCGGTTGATAGCGAACGACGACAGCTACGACGTTGACCTTGCCAGGCACCCTCGGTGTCGTCCGGGCGTCGGGCTGCTGTGATGCATCTGTTACTCGCGAAGGCATAGTGTTATCGCAATGTTCTTCAATTCTGTCACAGAACTAAGCAGGGCTGTTCAAAATGGTTTATTTTGTACCTAATAAACGGGGATACGATGTGTTACGGGCGTCTATGCCAACGCGCTGACCGCTCGTCACCCATATATCTTGACTACGTGATCGTGACCATTCGTATGTCGCATGCCGGAGCGCAAGCAGAATGGTAAAAAAAAACATTGAGCAGGATTCGAACTCGAATACGATAGCGTTTGAACAGAAAACACCTGCCGCTTCTACTGACTGAGCTATGCCACCTTCTCCTTCCACCCGTGCTAGGCTAGAGTGCTGTGACTTAGCCGACGGCTCCACTGACGAGACTAATCCGGCTATCTATGCGTACGGGTGCCGTATTCTTTCTATTGTGCGGTTCTTAGCAGCCTGTTCTATTACAGCAACCGCACTGCTCTCTCACAGTTGCATAAACACGGGACACGCATCAATGGGACGTTGCCAGTCAAAGAAGGGAAGGCAGAGCTAATTGGCCGCTGTGCGCACACTCCTATCTGATATGGCCTGCTTGCCGCTATAAATCTACGGCAGCGGGATCCGGTGTTGTCATACCGGGGCGCCCACTGTATACGAGCGCGGCATCGGACGCTCGGCACGTGATAGCAAAATACATAAAGTTAAATCGGTGTAACAGATATTAATTCGGATTACGCGTTCGCCCCGCCCCGGTGGTCTAGTGGCTAAGGTACTCGGCTGCTGATCCGAGGGTCGCGGGATCGAATCCCGGCCGCGGCGGCTGCATTTCGATGGAGGCGAAATGTTGAGGCCCGTGTGCTGTGCGATGTCAGTGCACGTTAAAGAACCCCAGGTGGTCTAAATTTCCGGAGCCCTCCACTACGGCGTCTCTCATAATCAGAACTGGTTTTAGGACGTAAAACCCCACAAAACAAACAAACAACAAAGGATTACGCGTTACTGCGTGCGGTAGCTTTCAGTCGTGATGATATGGTTGCTATCTCTTCATCGCGATGTTGGCCCCAGATCGTTATTCGGCTGACTTGAGCGTCGAACTGTGTCCGGGCTTGTGTGGGCCGCTTAGCAGCTGTCACTATTGATAAGATAAGTAAATTCGACCCGAATCGGCGTTGAACACGCCTACAGCTGCTCCTGCAAACCCGGCGTTAACTCAATTATCTTGCATCAGGCACTTAGCCGCTACGTGTTGCTGACGAAATATACGTCCTTACACTGTGCCCAGCGCATTACTCTGAAACTTTGGAAGTAAGCGGTGAAATGGCAGAAAAAAAAAGAAAAACGTCCGGTGCAGGAACTGGCTCACAAATGGCCAATGGTTTGCGAGTTGAGGAAGCTCGGTTTCAACATCGGAAAATATCTTACGAATGTCAGCCCCATAATTCCGTCATAACTGCATGGATTGCCAATAATAGTTACTGCCCGGGTAAATTAGGCCGATGTTTCCTCTCTTTAAGAATGGCTCTTAGCAATACTGGTTAATGATTCTGTAACGTGGACCAAAGTGTCATGTCTTTAGAAATGGCTCGGGCAGTAGTGGTTAATGATTCCACAATGCGGACCAATGTGTCATGTCTTTAGAAATGGCTCGGCCAATACTGGTTAATGATTCTGCAATGCGGACCAATGTGTCATGTCTTCAGGAATGGCTCGGACAGTACTGGTTAATGACTGTGTAACTCGGACCTATGATGGTATACTATAAGAGTGGTAGAGCGAATATTGGCGTTGCGTTGTCAATTCCAGCCCATGGCTGGGCCCGGAACAGCCAATGTATTTCCAACATTGGGCCCTCTTACTGTGCAGCCTGGGACTTTTCAATTTTCGCCTCTAAATACCTTGACGTATTCATACTAATATTTGCTTCAACGCACATAAAAAAGACGCAGACACGAGGAAGAATACAGAAGCGCTGAGTCAAAACTGAGTTTATTGAGAAGCAACTGCACGTATATATGCACATCCGCACTAGCCAAACAATACAGGCGTATGTACAGTAGAAAGATACAAACATTGTCATCAGCAAATTATAAAATGTTAAGCAACAAACAACAAAAAATATAAAACGACGCAGGAGAACAGTTCGGCTTCAAAAAAGCGAATTCACTGACAGTAAATTCAATTGCGGGTCCGCTAACAAAATTATGCATTAACACAATCATGCGCAAAGCATTTATGATGAATTCGTGCAAACTAGCCCTATGTTCAATGCTTTTGCACCTTGATAGGTATCGAAACCCGGTTCGGACACTGCCGTCGTCTTCCGGATCCCGGGCGAAGACATTGCTTACTTCATCTAATTCATCTATGTGCGCGACCGTCGTACTCCTATTGAAGTGCCTGTATTGATTGCTGAATTTGTCCCCATTACCTTGGTTTTGCTGATATGAAGCTTGGCTACGCATTTTGCAACGAACATCTGACGGTTTATGGGCAAATGGTCACCCTCGATAACGCCTTGTAAGTTGGTAGGGGCTATGGCGCCGAAGGAAATGATAACACTCGACAGCAACGGAGCAGTTGCCTGCTCTTCCATCAACTTCCAGTCATGCTAACCGACGTCGCTATCTCCTGGCATTGCATTATCCGTTGATAGCATTGTGGACCTGGACATGAGGTCGATTGCCGTGCCACATTGGTCCAGGATATCGTTGCCTAAGATGATGTTCCTAGAGCACTGATCACGACCACAAAACTCACTGAATAGCTCTGGTTGTCAACCACGACATTCCTCATTAGCGTTCTGTCGGTGTTAAAAGGGTGACTCCTGCTGTTCAGATATCTGGTCCTTCCCAGACAGTCTTTACCTTCTTCAACTTGGCGGTGAAAAGACCAGTGATGCGTGCGATCCAGGCAACCACGCCTCGACAAAAAGATCCACTGCTCTCTCAAATACTTGCCGATTGGCACCCCGTCAAGGCACCCACCTAGGTACAGAGTATCGTACTGTATCTAACGGAAGCTGAAGTGAAGGAGTGCTTATGCTGGAACGCAAGGCACCAGACATCAGATACGTAAGCATCCGTCCAATCAGCATCTGCGCCTGCTCTGAACACACCAGCTTGGGCCGGGACCTATAAATTCTACAATCCCCATACCGTCCTTGCTAAAATAGCGAGCGGTCCAGGCTACCACGCCCCGACAAAAAGATCAACTGCTTTCGCAAACACTTGCGGGTATGTAGTGTCCTCATAGTTACTGGTACGCTTCGAATTTGGATGCTTGCTGCTCACAGAGCGTGAAAAGATGCCCACCACAATCAAAGAACTCTTTCGATATGTTTGTGACGTGAAAGCGAATCCACAAAAGAAATTAATAGCCCACAGGAAAGGAAGCAATATACGAATGCGGCCTTTGAAAATTTGAAACTTTATTGATTGCAACATTCCACCATTTGGAATGCTGACTGCCGGGGTCAAAAAGCCTCTTCACGGGCTTGACTAGGACCACTACCCCGTACTAAATGGCAGGCAGGGATAGCAAGCACACAGTGCAATACAACAATTTACGGATTGAACGGACAACATATCTAGTTCAAATTTCATGAGACATAAACAGAATAAAAAATAGTTGAGTGAATAAAAAAATAAGCAAACAGCCACAACCTGATGACATAGTTATGATATAAGAGAAATCATACAATAATATATTCCTAAATTCCAACTCAAGAAGACCGTAAATGAATACATAAATATATACATATGCACATACATACACAGATCAAAAGTAATATAAGTCAAAGAGAGCGAGAAATATACCGGGCAAGCACCCACTTTAATTCCATAAGCACACAAAATTCAATGAAACCGTCAAGAGGAAAACAAAAGGTGCTACACAGCATGTAAGGCAAAACAGAATCTTTAACAATATTTTCATATTGTTGGTTGATTCAGAAGAAATGCGCGCAACAAAACAACTAGCGGCGTAACAAAAAGAGGATGTCGCCTTAAACAAAAACGAACTAGAACCGACACTTTATGCAGCACAGAAATAGCCTGTTGAATTTAAGCAGTACAGCAGGAACAATAAACTGGAAATCAATGGTTTCCCTCAATTGCTTTAAGAATCACAGGTTAAGGTGGTTCAAATAATCGGCGACAAAGCTGGAAGAGAAATTGAACCAAGTGATATGGACGTAGTGCATCGCGTGCTCCCAAAGGCGAAAGAAGAAAAGAACATAGTCGCTGAATTCTTCTGTTCTTCGGCAGAACAACGTGGTACAGAGTTCTCCAAGCAGCAAAAAGGTGAAAAGTTCACTACCAGTGAAATCGGCTTTCCCGGGTCCAGTCCTGTCCATGTCAACGAGCATCTTTTTCCATAGTACAAATCATTGCTGGGCATGACAATGGCCAGGTTGAAAGAGAAGGGGTAGAAGTTCTTGCGGGTTTCGCAATACGAAATACTGGCTAGGAAAGCAGAAAATGCTAGCGTGGTTCCTTTTATGACACCTAGGGTTGGACCACGTTCATTCACCTCAGTTGCTCGGCAGGTCACACCAGCGCCATAAACCCGATGATGATCGCACACGAGCGATGAACAAAAAGCGCAAAACGCATGGTTTTGGTGGTAAAATACAGGGGACGAAGACGTAATAAACGCCCGCACTATCGCCCCCTCCCACACACAGATTTGGAAGCGGCCATCCTGGACGTATTCAAGGAATTGACGAACGCCACGTGAAGAGAGAGGGATAAAACTTTATTGTCGTCAGTTACGGAGGTAGGTGATCCGCCGGGTCGAGCCGTGGCCACCTCCTCTGCTCTCGGTATGGCCTGGAGCTGGACGCTAAGGCGGGTGGAGGTCAGAACCTCCTCCCACCCCTCAGGTGAGGAAGTGGCCAGGAGATCGGGAGAGGGTGGGTCTTCTCTGCAGTCCCAGAGGATATGGTTAAGTGTGACTGTTGAGCCGCATTGCGGGCAATGTGGGTCGAAGATGTCCGGGTATATGCGCGCGTAGATGCACGGGTGAAGAGTTTCATGCACGGGTGAAGAGATGCGCACCTTCGGCTTTGCGGCAACGTCCGTGTGTTAGAGGGTGAAGGCGAGTGACGCTATAGTTTACTGGTGAATTTGTTTCATGACTACGCTCGGTCAGATGAACCGTGGCTGAAATTTGTCGCCCAGACCAGGAATACCAAGGGCACTCAGGAGCAGCGGAGAAAGAAACAAGTGGTGGCGTTCATTGTAAGCAGTTTTCCGGTCGTGAAGGCTGTCCTCCGTGTTGAGGCGCACACATTTGCTACACAGGGCGAGTCGTGAAACGTACCCTTCGCACGAGGAAGGAGATGAACTCGCTTTAGAGCCGAAGAATGAGACATGAAGAGCGAAAGCGGGGGAGCATCTGTACTCTAGGTAAAACAGCGAATAATCAGTTGTTTGCTGCAGGTCCGTGTTATAGGCATACTTGATGAATGGCAAAAAGGCGCCCCAATTTCTATGGTATAGTTGAATGTAGACGGCGGCCATGTCTGCAAGAGCATCATGAAAGTGGTCGGTGAAGCCGTTATTGTGAGGGTGGTAACATTAAGATTTGTGTGGCGGCGGATGCCCGAAGAACATTTTCAGAGGACTTGCGAAAGAAATGCCTTTGCACGGCCACTGAACAGTACACGAGGAGCACCATGACGTAGAATGATGGATTGTAGAACGAAGTTAGCGATCTGTGAAGCAGAGCCACAAAACACTGAAGCTGCCTTTGCGTAGCGCATCATGTGGTCGACGGCCGTGAGGATCCACCGATTGCCAAAGCAGGTGCTCCGGAGGGTCCCACACAGGTGAATACCGAGAACCTCGAATGGTGTTGTGGGGCACCGAAGTGGTTGTAATGGTGCTGTGAGGCAAGGATGTGGATAGCGCAGACGTTGAAAGTTTGCGACGCTGGCAGGCATAGCTGCAACCGACGTACATATTAACGCTTCAAAAAAGGTCAGGCTATTAGAAACAACTTCCAATTCGGACATAGGTTTTATGGATTGCAAGACGGCCAGCTCTCAAATCATCGTGAAAGGCTCTGAGGACAGGAAGACGAAGGAATAGTGGTAGAACTAGTAACAAGATTTATTCGTCAGTATGGTAAATGCGGCAACAATACTCCATCGTCCATCTTAAAATGTGCGAGTTGCCGGCGGAAGCGCGCGTTAGGTGGAGACATATCATGAGACGTGAAGAGTACAGATCTGCCATCTAACAAGATGCGAATGGCTGGTAGTTGTCCGAAGGCACTTGGTTCACGGAGGCTGGGGACGAAGTGGTACCAGATCAGATTCGTTTGAGCAGGTGACATGGAAGGCGGTTTGCGAAACAGAGCGTCGGCGTCTTTGTGTTTCTTGCCAGACTTCTAAATGACGTCGAAGTCGAACTCTTGCAGCCGCAAATTCCAGTGACCCGGGCGTCCAGTCACGGTCTACGGTGTGAAAGCCAGCTGCAAGGCGTGGTGGCTGTCAACTTGTGAAAGACGGGCCATGGAGATAATGGCGAAATTTCTGTTATCGGCCAGACAACGGTCAGGACACTCTTGTTCCGTGATGGTCAGCAGTTCCTTTCATAAGACGCGAGAACACGGCTGACGTAGGCGACGACTGTACCGTGCGAAGTGCCGTCGCGGTACAGTAGAACCGTACGAATACCGTGGCAGCTATCATTCGTGTGCAAGAGAGTCGGTATGCTTCGTCAAAATGACAAGCATCGGTTCAGACGTAAGTGCGCTCTTCAATCGTGAAATGCCGATTCGCTTTCTTCAGAGCATAGAATGGGCACATCACCAGATGGTAGCATGTGTATCTGAGCTGCGATGGAGGCGACATTCCATATGAAACGACGGAAATAAGCGGCAAGGTAGAGGAAGCTTCGCAAGTATTTAGGCCTTTCAGGGTGCAGGAAGTGAAGCACCGCAGCGATGTTGTCAGGGTCCTGCTGAATTCTATCCTTGCTCGCGACATGGCCCAGGATCATTCATTTATTAAATGCGAAGTATTTCTTAGCGAACTTCGGCGAGTTTTGAGCGTATCTATCTATCTATCTATCTATCTATCTATCTATCTCATCTATCTATCTATCTAATCTATCTATCTATCTATCTATCTATCTATCTATCTATCTAGCCGCCTACGATTTTTGTGCCCTCCTGGCCGTTTCGCTAATCGGATGTTTACGGAAATTGGTATGCCACATCATGACTACCTTGACGAACATAAAAGACAGGTCATACCATGAAAATCATGATATGCATGTCATGAGCGGCATGACTTACATGTCACGGTCTTGGTGCTCTCTTGGCCGTTTCGTTAGTGGGATGTCTAGGAAAATTGGCATGCAACATGTTGACTGCATGACGAACATAAATGACAGATCATAGCATGAAAGGCATAGCATGCATGTCATGGGCGGCATGATTTACATGCCAGGCGTTTCGTTAATGGGATGTATACCAGAATTGCTATGGCACAACACGACAGCATGACCAACGTAAATGACAGGTCATAACATTAGAATCATGGCACGCGTGCATTACCGGCATGATTTACATGCCATGGTCTCCTGGCGCTATACTGCCGTTTCGTTAAGGATGCATGGGCTCGTCAAACTGACCAGAGAGCGCTAGCTCTGGTCGGACGGCTCAGGGCGTATCGTAGAAACCGAGGCGACAGTGGCTCGCGCGTTTCTTCGCTGTTTTCCGGGCGTGCTGCAACCACACGAACACTAGCGGCGTCGCCCTTGGAAGAGTTTGCCGCAGGTTTTGGAGCACGTCTCAAAGGAAAATAAACGAAAGAAGGTGGGACGGGCGTCGCTGCTGCTATAAAGTTGGAGATGCGCATCGCGTTCGCGTATTTCCCTGTCCACAGTCTGCCCAATTTTGATCCTTTCTCTCCGCCAGGCAGGCATTCTGGCGATGATGTCACACATGGAAAACTCGACTGCATGGAGCCTCTAAGAAAATTGGTTTGGCACAAACATGAGGTGCATGACGATCATAAATGGGACAGGTCATAACATGAAAATCGTGACATGCATGTCATTAGCTGGCATGATCTACATGCCACTCGTTCCGATGGGATGTATACCGAAATTGCTATTGGCACAACACGACTGCATCACGAACGTAAAGTTCAGGACATAACATTAGAATCATGTCATGCGTGTACTGAGCGGCATGGTTTACGGCCCCACTCATGCTTGCCTTGTGCCTGTTCGTTAACTTCACATGTACCAAACTCGGTATAGCGAGACAACAGTGCAAATCCATTTACGTTCCTTATGCGTGCTTCGCATTTCCTTGATTCCGCACTGCGCGGGGATGTGCCAATTTTTTATTATTTGTTTACTTTATTATTGATACTGTCAACGCTCATAGAGGGTCATAACAGAGAGAACATACAATTACACGCATAACGAAATGTGCAACGTACGTAAAGTTGGGTAATATTTGGCACTTCACAATGAAACAGGTATTTCCTTAAATAACAATCAGCATTCAATAACAATTCAAAATAACAATTCAAAATTCACTGACATTTTTCAAATTATTAGAATGAACGTGAGTTCGCTTACATCATTGGCACTGAAAACAAATTAAATTGAAGTCTCGTAAATTCGCCTTTACTGCATTTGCGAAGTTGGTGACATCGTTTTAAACACAACAATACCGTTGGTAGTTGGTTGCTCCACATTCTATGGCATCTGGGCAGAAAGAATATAGAAACGTGTCAGTATTGTTCGGTAGGGTTTGATGAGGCGATCGTGATTAGTTCAGGGGTTTCTTTAGCCTAGGGCGTGTAAATGTTTGAGCTTATCAATGTTAAGTTGATCGTGCATTATTTGGAAAAATATCTTCAGCCTGCATTTTTTCTCCGTAGTTCATGAGGATCTAAGTTACATCTCTGTAACATGAGCGTGACCGATTCCTTCCTTCAGTACGTTGAAGCAATTCAAGCGGCCGCCAGTCTGTATTCTTTCCAGCTTCTTGATGATCACTTGATGGGGACTCCAAACAATGCAGATTATTCTAGCATGTCCTAAGGAAGGTGGCGTATGCGTATATTTTTACGTCACGCGATGCATGCTCTACGTTTTTTATCTCAATTATGCATAAATTTTGATAGGCTGTCGTACAGCCCTTGTCTATATTTTCATTCCATGACAATGTTCGCATAATTGTTACCCGAGGTACTCAACGGGTGCGCATTCCCCACAAGTGTCCATCAATGCTGCACGGAAAAAATAATTGAGAGTTTTCTTTTCCAGATGAGTGTATATGTAGATTTCGAATAATTTATTGTCCATATCCATTTCCTGAACCAATAAGCAAAATTTTCAAACATTTGTGAACTTTGGGTGGTTGTCATCTCGGTAATTGTAGTGTAGATAAGTAGTCGTCTCCGAAAAGTTTAACCTGGACACCCTCTTCTGCCGCCACCCTACTGATGCCATTGAGATAGAGGAGAAACAATAGCGGGCCCTATACTCAGTCTTCGGGCACTCCTCAAAATACAGCTAAAGGAGCTGAAACATGGCCATGTAGTTTTTACCTGCAGACGGTTTCTTAAATATGCTCAGTCCAATTTATAAGGAGTTCATTTATTCCGCATTACGTAGTTTGAAAATTAATTCGACATGGCGTACTTTATCGAACGTCTTTGCAAAATCCACGCAAACCGCATCAACCAGTTGTCTGATATCTACAGGACTCGCAAAAATTAATTGTTTCTATTATCTGTGTACAGTTGATAACCCGTCTTGAAGCCATGTTGATAAGGATAGAGCAAAGTGTTGTCATCTAGAATCCTGAGTATATGTTTTCCGATTATATGTTCGAACACTCTGGAAGTAACTGAAGTAAGCGACATTGGGCGGTAATTAGTTGTCTCTTGTTGCCTCCTTTAAATACAGCAATGAAAAGCGGTGCGCCAATCGTGAGGCAGTGAGTGCGTTGTATATGTTTTTTGAAAGATGATAGCTACATAATGCGAATTCCAATCTGCATATACCTTGAGGAATGCAATT
>JABSTT010005725.1:0-15976 GCA_013339685.2 Hyalomma asiaticum | reverse complement strand
TTGACCACGACCAGATGTTTACTACTGGCCTTTTTGAAGAGGAATTCTTATAGCTGTTAGTAGGCTTGTCAATTAATCATACTTGTAATTAGGCTTAGCCTAACTATGTCTGCGCTAATTGGTAGTGTTATAACCGGCAAGGGACGCACGGCGGCGTCCCGGTCTTGCGCGGTCGGCGTTCCGCGTGGACGCGAACGCTCTCCTGTGCGTTGCTTGGAGCGCTCATCGCGTTGCTGTCGGGCGCAGTCTGCGTCCAGCGACGGACGCGGGACAGGTGGCGCGTTCCCGACAAGCTATAAAAAGGAGGGTGTCGGGAGTGCTCGGCGTTTTTGGGTTTTCCGACTTCTGGCCCACGGGTGGTGGTGCGTCTGGGCCCTCTGATGTAGAATAAAAGCTTCTCTATGTCCCTCGTCACCGGAGCCTGGAGGCCGCCTCTCATTTGCACGGTCACATCAACTGGTTGGCAGCGGCGGGATAGTTCTGCTCTTTCCGGCTACCGGCGCTGGTGAGTGCTCGCTTTCCGTAGGGGTTCTACCAGGTGTTTTGGATAGGTGGTAACGTTTATCCAAAGGGGTAGATTGGTTGCTGCTTTGTGAAGCTTGATGTTTATTAGGGTACCTTCACGGCAGCTTGAGCTACGGAAGTCTGCACAGGGTGGCCATGGATTTGAGCAAACTGAGGAAACCGGATTTAGTGATGCTGTGCGAGGAGATGGGGATCGAGGTAGTGACGTTACGTAGGAAGCCTCTTTTAATACAGGCCCTTGAGGATTCCGGCGCCGATGAGGAGGAGCTGTCCGAGTGCTGGGAGCTTATTCAGGAAAGGATGAAAAGGGAAAGCGAAGACAAAGAGAGAGAGACTGTCAGGCGTAAAGAAGAAGCGGAAATCCAAATAAGGGAGATTGAGCGCTTGCGGCTTCAGCTTCAGATTGTCGAGGCGAAATGCGCTAGTAGTGTGAGAGAAGAAAATGCAGAGATTCAGGCAGACGCACGACTGAGCATGAGGGACCTCTTGCAGCCTTACAAGATGAGTGAGGACATTGCATTGTTCCTCGTAAATTTCGAACGAACTTGCGCGAGGGTAGGATTTGATCTTGCCACGTGGCCTCAAAAGCTCCTAACGGTGTTGCCCTGCGAGGCAGCGGACACTCTTGCGCGTTTGCCAGAAACAGACGCAGATGATTACAAGATCAAAGCGGCGCTCCTAAAGAAATTCCGGCTTTCTGCAAAAGCGTTTCGCCGCCGGTTTAGGGACGCTCAAAAGACTACGAGCGAAACATTTCAGGAGTTCGCGTTCAACATGAAGGCCGACTTGGTAGAGTGGCTGAAGGGAGAGGGCGTCTACGAGGATCGGGACAAGGTCGTGGATTTGATCTGCCTTGAACAGTTTTATGGGTCCATAGATGAGGAAATGCGGCTATGGATTCAGGATAGACCAGGGGAGAGAAACATTTAACGTGCGGCTGAGCTAGCTGATGAGTACACAGTCCGTCGCCAGTCAGAGAAAGCCCGTGTTCGCCCATTCAGCAAACAGCCGCTAAAAGATCTCCCCGAACGTAAAGGCCCCATCGCTGTAAAGAAAGCGCCCGAGAACGAAGCAAAGGAAAACTCGGAGAAAGAAAGGAAGTTTGAGTCGAAAAAGCCACTGCTGTGTTTCCGGTGCCAAGAGCCAGGACACATAGCGGCTGGCTGTAGGAAACCGAAACTAGTGTTTTCAGTTATGGGTGGTGGAGATGAAAATATGCAGCTCTTGAGACCATACCTTCGGGACTTAGTCGTAAACGGAAAAGATTGCAAGGTCCTTCGTGATTCTGGGGCGACAATGGACATTGTACATCCTGATTACGTGGAAGCTACACATTTGACGGGTGAGTGTGCGTGGATAAGACAGGTAGCAGAGAAGAACAGCATTTGCCTGCCTATCGCGAAGGTCACGATTGAGGGTCCGTTTGGAGTACCGGAGACTGAGGCGGCAGTATCTCCGAATCTACCGAAACAGTACCCGTACCTTTTTTCGAACAAGTCTGATATGCTTCTGAAAAAGAGAGGTCTCAGCTTCGGGGAATTCGTAGTACAGGCCATTACCCGTTCCAAGGCACGCGAGCTCGCCGCTGTGAGGGCTGGCGAAGGCGAGCAGCCACGAGCAGTGGATCCCTGTGAGCAAGCATCCACTAGTGCGGGTGAGGACGGAAGTAGGTATGTAGCACCAGTGACACTGGGCGATAGTAGCGCTACAGACGCTCCTATACCGTTATCAGCAAAAGAGCCTGCATGCGACGTAGTGGAACCGGCATTTCCCCGTATCGTGCTACCACATTCTGAAAGTTCACTTGATCTCCTCAATGTCGACGAGGATACTCTAATGCGGAAAGCACCCATAGAGTTGGTGCCGCTAATCACAGAGCCTTTCAAACTTCCCGTAGATGTAGTAGAGCCTCTTCCCCGTGATTAAATCAGGCTATAAGTACCTTTTGACAATGGTCTTTCCAGCCATAAAGTTTCCCGAGGCTATTCAACTGAGCGAAGTCAATGCCGGTCGGCCTGTGTTGAAGGCGCCTGATTTTGATCGCCCGTTTGTACTGCAGTGTGATGCTAGCGATAGGGGAACGGGAGACGTGCTTAGTCAAAACGACGCTGATGGAAACGAACACCTCGTGGAATTTGTGAGCAGAAAACTCAAAATTCGTGAGCAGGTCTACAGTGCATCCGAAAAAGAGTGTGCGTGCCTCGTTTGGGCAATACAGAAACTACAATGCTACCTGAATGGATCCCACATCGTGGTCCAGACAGATCATTGTCCTGACATGGCTGCGTAGCATGTCGTCGAGAAATGGAAGGCTGTTGCGGTGGAGTTACAGGAGCATAGATTTGAGATCAAATACCGCAAAGGAAGAGAACGCTAACGCCGATGGCTTCAGCAGAGGATTTCCAAAGATACCAGCTAAAGGAAACGCAGTAAAGTGAAATATCTTTTTTTAGTCTTATGGCGGGCTGAAGTGCAGCTATTTAGCTTTGTGTGTGTGTGCGTAGGTTTTTGTTATTGTTTTGCTTAGAGTTTGCTTGGCGGTCACCATAGTGCAGACTTCTGTCTTTAAGTAAGGAGCCTTGCAGTAAATGCACCTGGTGAATCTCGGGAGAGCTGGGTGTTCTCAGTGTGGGTGTCCGGTGTGAGAGCACACTTCCCCGCTAAGGTCAGGCAGGAGAGGAGCACAGCTAGGCCTACACGGTCTACATTATGGCAAGAGGAACTTCACGAACTAGACACTGCGGTCTGTGCAGCGCTTCGTGCCACCTTCAACCAAGGGACCGATGGGTAGTGGCGAGCGAGACTTGCAGTTGTGGATGCTCCCGTGAGACCGAGTGGGTGGTGTTGTGCGGAATCGTCGTAAGCCAAGGTGTGCCACCGTAAGACGGGATTTGCGTGCTTCTCTGTGGTGTGGTGTGCGTGCTTATATGTGGTGTGGTGGATCATCAGTGTGACGCCTACGGGAACGCACAACGGCCACTTCAGGGAGCAGCGCCACTGCAGCCCTTACGTGACCTCTTCGGGCGGCGGACGGGCTGTTATAACCGGCAAGGGACGCACGGCGGCGTCCCGGTCTTGCGCGGTCGGCGTTCCGCATGGGCGCGAACGCTCTCCTGTGCGTTGCTTGGAGCGCTCATCGCGTTCCGGACGCGGGACAGGTGGCGCGTTCCCGACAAGCTATAAAAAGGAGGGTGTCGGGAGTGCTCGGCGTTGTTGGGTTTTCCGACTTCTGGCCCACGGGTGGTGGTGCGTCTGGGCCCTCTGATGTAGAATAAAAGCTTCTCTGATGTCCCTCGTCACCGGAGCCTCGAGGCCGCCTCTCATTTGCACGGTTGCATCAGTAGTATTGTTATTTGGTCTGTTAAAATTAGCTAGATAGTTATGTTTAACCTGTTTAATAGTAGAATAATTAGGCTTGTCATTTAGTCTGTTTCATTAGGGTTGCCTTAACCTTGCTCCGTCTGATTACTTTTGCGTGTTTATTTTGGCATTGATTAATCCTAGCTTAGTTAGGTTCGACCTAGTCAGTTTTAGCTCAGTAAGATTTCACATAGCTTAATTATGATCAACAATGCTTAGAATATTCGGCATGGTTGCTATAACGACGAATTGCTCGGCGATTTTTCTGCGGACGTAGACCGGCCCAACAAAAACGTGAGCTATTTATTTTGTGTTATGCTAACGACAGCATATAACACTCAGCGTATATTCAACGCCTGGCTGCCACATCGCGCGTGGTTCTCGTGTAATATACTAATTCTTAAGGCGAATAGTTTAGGTACCTAAGCGCCACAGTTGCCTTCTAATGCAGATACTTCCCCCCTTAGGGCTACCAGTACTGTACCATAAAAGGACGTATCTCATCACAGAACCGCTAATTGACCGTCAAGCTATTATACAGCAATTAAGAATTACGTCGTGACGTAAGTCCATTTCTTGGATTATTATTTGTTGTCGAGTAAGGACTGATATTTGCGTCAGCTCAATCAGCTCCATTCTATTGCCACTAAACAACCGTGCACGTACTCGTGACAGTATCACTACAGCAAAGCATTTACACGACAATTCTAGCTTAGTTTGTTCAGAAGAACTAAGAT
Source organism: Hyalomma asiaticum (assembly GCA_013339685.2). Lineage (NCBI taxonomy): Eukaryota > Metazoa > Arthropoda > Arachnida > Ixodida > Ixodidae > Hyalomma > Hyalomma asiaticum. The sequence goes on along the minus strand of JABSTT010005725.1, from coordinate 11,354 downwards.
GCGCTGTGCCGTATGCTTGAAAGACATGAGAGCAAGTAATCTCAATTAATTGCGGCGGACAGCGCGTGTGATGACGACATCGCACGTTCTCGACACAAGCACTCAACTTGGTAGGGAAGACTGCAGTGTAAGGGAAAATACATTTGTATACTTGGATAATAATCTCTGCAAACAGCTAACACTGCCGCAGCGCAAGGAACAAACATCATCAGGCACTATCCGTTCATCCACGCGTTCATCTAAACGAGCTGAGCTAGCAGATAACACTAGGAGCCATCCACACTTGGGAGCTTCGTCCGTCCGCCGGTAGGCGCCGACTCTGCTCGATGTCGACGGCAATAGCAGTTCCAAATGAATACCATAGGAAAACGTACCTCATCTTCCATTGACGCTGAAAAGAAAAATCGAGTAATAAGAGATATTGCTATCGCTTGTGCTCTCAATAGGCTACAAGACGTGGCAATACGGATTACTGCTTGTCACGTGACTGTGCGAAAAATTATATTCCCTGTTTGCAGAGAGAAATGTTCATTTAAACATATCACACTTGGTATATTACTTCTCATACAATATGAAATGATTTTCGCATCCGCCTAGAGCGACACTAAAGCGGCAATTTATTTATAACCCACCTAATTGGCTCAATGCTTCCTCTCGTGGGCTACGAGATTTTCGTACTCAATGAGATGAATTGTGGAATGGAAAAAACAACGTGATTGTTTCTGCTCAATCGCTCCCCGCATTGGAAGAACTTTTGGATGGAGGGTTCACGACCGTTTTTTTTATAGACTACATAGCGCAAAGAAGATTACGAGAAAGGCCTCTGAAGATTCTTTCTTTGGCCACGGTAGCTCGGAATAAGCAAAACCAGTGCCACACTTCTGAAATGCGAGTAGACAGCGGAGCCGCGGCAAGGGTGTGAAGTTCACATTCACAGCAATCTATCATTAGCATTGTCACTAACAATATCATATAGGAGTGGGCGGAGGCCAAGGATGTTGTTAATGAGAAGGCGGCCAGCTAATATACGAACGCACGCAGTGCTTTTTAAGAAATGGAAAATTAGCATCCACCCGTTTTGCAGCACAAGTGTACAAGGAAATCCGTATAGATTTCTCAGAAATCTGAGAAATCCGTATATTTTACGAAAAATCCGCATGGATTTCCTTGTTCTTTGTGCTACAAAACGGGTGGATGCTAATTTTCCCTTTCATAAACGTTACTTCACGTTGCGGGTTTTCGCAGAACTCATTTTCCATATTCATGTCCCCGTGCTTCGTGTTGTCGATGGATTCGCCCTCGCGCAGCCAACCGCAAGCGTCCTCGTTAGTTCATTTGGCAGAGCGAGCGCCCCGGACAGGTGTTGGTCCCAAGTTCCAACCCCGGACCAGGACGAATTTTTTGGCAACTAGGAAGCTTTCATTCTGAGAAATCCGTATGGATTTGCTTGTAGCGTTGGTGCTACAAAACGGGTGGATTCTAATTATTCCTTTCATAAACGTTACTCCACCTTGCGGGTTTGTGCAGGACTGATTTGCTACAGACAGTGCTTTTTTATGTTCCATACTTTATCACGTGCTCCTTTGACGCGCTGTGCGCTGTCATGTCCCATATGCTCTAGTGATAAGCGAATTTGCCTACCAGTGGTTCTTAAACGAGCTAGATCACTTCAACGTTGTGCAGCGAACATCTCACCCCAAGTTAAAATGTAGTTTAGCTTCTCTGAAGAAAACGGTTGGTGCACAGTCTGCCATGGGCTGGCCGCCACCAGCGACTATAGTACCATGATCATCCTTAACGGCGGCAGGCGAACCGTGTTGTGTCTGACCTCTGACTCCCTACGATGCTGCTGTATCCGGGTATGGTGAAGCATGACCGAAAGCCAATCCGCAGCAGCTGTTACTTGAAGTGGCATCTATAAATTGGACCTCTGTTACAATCTACGGATCGCCTATCGTGGCGGAGCAGTGGACAGCTGCATAGCGCAGTCCTCTTGCACGTATATATACGCGCGTGCATCTTAGGGGCGAGCCATTGCGTTTACAGTCAATTGCTCTACGCCGAGGAGAAGACAAGCCAACGTCCAAGCCTAACAGCGAAGCTCATTGGTGGCGTGTTCATCCTTTGTAAATTGTGTTGATTGTGTGGTGGAAAGCTGAGGTGATGTGATGACGCACTTCAGTTTGGCTTATCAGTGCACCTCTCAGCGAGAACCTTAGGTGGGGCAGACCCCTTCCCTGCGGGGGCGCCGCTCGCGGCGTCTCCTAAAGTCGGCAATGACTCAGTAGCTATACATAGTAAGGAACCTAGGGTTGACGCATTGTTTAAAACGAGCGAAGGAACGCTCAAGTATGCGTCACCGAAAACGACGCTACCGAAATACACGCTTCCTTTATTATGTAAACAAAATCTACCATGATCACTTACGGCTCAGGATATCGACTTGTCCTGGAGGGCCTGAGGGTCCTAACCTGATGGTCACTTGTACATCAATACCCTGATAAAACTTGTAGATATTTATTGGGAGCGTCCATAGGCCATTGGTTTGCGGGATGCATGTACGATGTTTAAATCAACGCACTGCTTCTTACCTCTACCGTCCGTATAATTATTGCGGTTAACTGGGCAGTCTTATACTAGCAGTGCGCAGAAGGCAAGGAAGGGTATGGGTTGATGGATACGGGCTAGAGCTGGTCCACTTTTTTGCTTCCGCATTACAGCATGGAATCGTCGAGGGTGAGCATGGCGGGCCCATAAATAAAATAACACAATAGGGGAAGACGAATAGGCGCAAGAAAAGCAGTAACAGAAGAAGAGCGAAATACGAGAACGGGAGATCATGCCGCAAAGTGTAGCTTGCGCTATGACGGTGTTTGGCACTCAATGCAAGCCTGGTAGTTTTTCCGCACGAACTGTTAGGGGCTCGTTACAAAGACCGAGTTTGATATGGACAGTGTCTGCCGCCAAGGTGTCGTAATCTTTACCACATACAACGAGAAATACTTCGAGGTCTGCACAGAGAAGGAGGGTCACCACCTGATACAGCAACCTATTTTTATTTATTTTATTTCCGTATACTGCAGACCTTCTCGGTCCAAGCAGGAGTGGTTGTACATAAATAGTTACAGCTGTGTCGAAAGTGACGAATACATTCCAAAGACACAGTTCAATGTTGGATGACATGTAAGCAACAGTTTCAAAGATGCAGTTTTTAGATAACATACGAGCACATACGATAACATACGATAACATACGAGCTTGCTCTCTTTTCCCGAGCATTTTTTTTCGACTCCTGTCCACATGGACTGACTTCGGCGGGTGGGAGCAACCTCCATGGTAACTGGCCGGAGTGGGGCTAGCTCACCACGCCCCCATTCCAAGCGGTGCCGACGCTACCGCCATTCCAACTTTCCCCATGGGTATTTACAGGGACACACTTCATTATATTGGGTTTTTCAAGCTTTCCTTTGCCCTTTCCTACAAAAGTTTGGAACGTGGCGATGTGCGGTTATATGACTGACTGCAGTGACTGCTCTTACTCGTATAGACTAGCCTACCGGCTTAGGCTGACCAGTCGTAGCCGAATTACCACTGCTCTTCGTGGCGGTAGTAAAATAAATATAAGAGAACCAGCGTAGTCCTTATTTCATCTGAATATAGTGACTCCTCGTATTGCGCTCTACGCTCTCTTGCCCTCAGCCCACTACTAGATGGTTGCGATTACGTGAAGGGAAGTGTACGCCGTTTGATGATAAACCAATGTATGTCCCCACAGCAACAAAAAGACATAGCCACTGTTTGAGGAAGACTGTAATAAACTGTCGGGAATAAGACACTGAAAAACGTTGAGAACACAAACTTTAACTTCGCTGGTTCACCGCCAGTACGCGTTGCAATGGTAGTGAATTTCGCGTAGGGTTACTTATGGTTATTCTACACGGGGAATGCCTGTGCATGCCCGCTGTAGAACGACCATAAGGTAGGTCCCGCCATCTCGGCGATGGCGCTCAGATAGGGCCTCAATTTCTCTACATGGACAAGACCGGTTCCCATGTTGTCGGCGAGTTCGATTTCATAGTTCATGGCAGACAGTTTCTTATCTGTGAGGCCCGGTGTACTACGAGATTGGTTTCACACTTGATGGAGGACCCATGAGAGTTGCCCTTTTTCAAGCACCACGTCCTCGTAGTACTTGCCGAAGTAATTCTTCTGCATTTCTTGTGCCAGTATGATGTGCGCGAATGCAAGCTCTCTAGCTTTCTGCAGGTGTTGCCGAACTACCACACCATAGCTGGACTATTCTTTCAGCTCTTCAAGTTCAAGGCGGTTGTAAACATCCTACGGCAGCGCCTGGTCTCTGCCGTACACCAAAAAGAATACTGTTTGGCGGACCGTGTCGTGACACCCTGTGTTGTGGCAGAATACCACATATGGATCTGAAATCTAATACCGTCTTTGAAGAAGGAGGCAGAGATTTAGCGAGAACATTATCAAAGGTGGAATCCGAGCCATCCGCAAATGGTTGCGCATACACGCTTACGCAGGCTAAGGAAATAGCAGGGGATGTCTCGGCGGTGAGTTTTTTGCAAGAAGCTACATTTAGAGTCGTTAAAAGTGTATGTCTGGGATCTTCAACGGTATATGTATGGAATAAATATGTTCCTGTGCATCAGACTGGCATTGACACCGCTTACGGAGCTTCGTGATTCGTTGGTCGGCCCCAATGCCCTCGGGCGTATTTAGGAAAGGGACTCACACACGCACGCGCCGATGCGAATACACACAAAGCGGCGCACACACCCACGCTTAAAAGACACCGCTTGTAAGAACAGGCCACGATTCTCGAAGAGTACTTTCAAGTCTCGCCCTCATACGAATGAAAAGGAGGCAGCGACCGCCATCGCCGCCCACGTGTGAGAGACGGGACGGCTAAGCTGCTCCACTACTGTGAAAACTGAGAAAGTACGTGGCACGCGCAACGAAGTGGTTCTCGTTGTGCGTCCGAGTAGTGCCGTGGGGAGAGGAATCCCGCGCTGGGCGAGGTGGTGTAGCCCTCTCTGGTGCTTCGCGGGTTTCGGCAGGAAGGAGGATCACCGCGACAGGAGCGACGGTCATGAGAGACAAGGCGAGACCATCAACCATTACGTAATTAAAATACAGGCCTTAGCTATCTACAGGGCATTAACGAACTCACCCTAGTTAGTTCTTGGTAGTGCACGCGCCGTTGGTATTGGTGATTATGATGATGACCGACCTTCTTCGCGACAAAACATTTGAGCTTATTCGGATCAACCAGCATTGACGTCGCGCCCACCAAGTAGAGGTCTTCCTGTTGACCGAGGAGCTGCACATAAGAGAAAAATGCCTTTGTGAATTTCACGCAGGATATTCAAAATGCATCACCGTAGGGTGCTCTCAAATTACTGTGAACTGCGTCTTCATTATTTACTATTTCTCTCTTACAGTAGTGAGCACTAACAGCAGTGGCGAAATGGCGTGCTTTGCTGAAGATAATAAATCCTCTAACGATACACGCTTTGAGAATTTTAACGTCCTCCGGGAGCATCATACAATTGTATATTAAAACATGTGACCCAGTTCACACTGCGCCGGAACATAGAGAACACACCTAGAAGTAACGCACCAATTTCCCTAGCAGCTGCGAGCTGGAATCAAACAATGCATAAAGTGCATCGGTTCGTGACACTTTAATATTACGCCCCCAAAACAGCTGCGGACTACTACATGTGTATTGGCATGTCGGAGTTGTCTGTTATGGACGCAGAACACGAATCGTTAATGAAGCAACCTGTGGCAATCCAAGAAAGCAGCTATCACAACCCAAGCGAGTGCTGTCGTTAAAACTGATCAGCTTCAAAATGTGTGGGCGCGTTACAATACACGCGTTACAGTGCATTGTAGTACTGTCGATGATGCCCACGTACTACCTTATGTACGCAAGCACACGCGTAATGCATGCAAATTAAGTACAGTTAAAATCGAAATATTCATGTAGCTTCACGTGGGCCGAAAATGGGTTATGCGCCAGCGATGCGACACACGCAAAATGCTTTTCTTGAAAAGCAAAACAAGAACAACAACGTCTGCGCAGCAGTATACCACTTTATCGCACTGTTCCCCAAGGCCAAAGTGACTTGTTAAAAAGGAGGTGGCCCCGCCACGGTGGTGAATTGGTTATGACACTCGGCTGCTGCTGCGAAGGTCGCAGGATCGAATCCCGGCCACGGGGGCTTCATTTCGATGTAGGCGAAATGTTGAGGCCCGTGTGCTGTGCGATTTCACTGCACGTTAAAGAACCCCAGGTGGTCGAAATTTCCGGAGACCTCCGCTACGGCGTCCCTGGTAATCACAGCTGGTTTAGGGACGTTAAACCCCACAAATGAATCAAATCTGGTGGAGGTGCTGGGTAGGCGTTAGATGTTAACATCTCCACAGCGTACCCTTGACCAAAGTGCGGCGAGTAGTTCGATGGAGCTCGCACTCTGCACGCACGTGCCAGTCGTTGTCTCCAGGGGCTCCAGCCACAACACGGTTTTCTACCCGAACGCAACAGGATGACGAGCCAACCACCTCCTGTCACTACGGCAGCATCGCACCTATTCGGCATCACACCAGGACGCCAAGCCCGTTTCACAGCGATGCTTCAGAAGATGCTGACGATTGGCTCGACCGCTGCGAGCGTACAGCCAACCTCAACGGCTGGAACCTAGAGCGTAACTAAGCTATGTGTAGTTTGCTCTTGAACATTGCGCGAAAACGTGGTTTGAGAAAAACGACGCCACACTGACATCGTGGCATGAATTCTACCGGCAGTTCTTGAATGCCTTTGCGAGATTGGACAGAAAGGAGAAGGTGGAGTTAGCAATGGTGGATAGAATTCAAGATCCCAACGAACGAATGACAGCGTACATAGAAGACATGAGCCGGCTCTTCAGACGTGCGGACCCTTCGATGACAAAACTAAGAAAGTGCGCCACCTAATGCGAGGCGTGAATCAAGAAATCTTTGCCGGCCTCATTCGAAACCCACTGTCGACACCTGCGGAGTTTCATGATCAAGCCACTTCCATGGAGAAGACCCTTCAGCAGCGGGCTAGGCAATTCAACCGTGGCACCTTCAAGCTATCTTCCGTTACCATGGACAACGACATCTGCGCCTTGCGAGAGCTCATCAGGGCTGTTCTCAAGGAGGAACTGCAGAAGATGCAGGCAACCGCTGCTGCACCTGTAGAGCCACTTTCCATTGCAAAAATAGTGCACGCCGAGATGAGACAGGCCGTCCACGTTCCTGGGCAGTACGAGCGGCCACAGACAAAGGCACAGCGAGTTGAGCTGAATTACGCCGAAGCCGTGCGCCATCCTCCACCCAATAATACGTACGAAGGGCCACAGACGGAGGGACCGTGGGTCGAAAGGAATTACACTGCAGCCATGCGCCGTCTGCCACCCCCTAATGCTTACAGCATGATACCCTTAGCACGGCAAATGGAGGTAAGCTTCGGGCGTCGCAGTCCGCCGATCGTCTCTTAAGCAGCACCTAGGAAGTGCGCAGTCTGGCGCACCCCGGACTACAGGACCCATTCTGGCTAAGCCGGACACGTCTACAGAACGTGTCCTTACTGACGTGCTGGGATCCGTGGGTTCTCCCCGAATGCACCTTGTCCACGGCTTGGTGAGCGACCGCCAGCAATAGAAAATTTCGTCGCAAATCATCCGAACGTCAATCCGCGGTTGCACGAGCCCCGTTCGTCCTCTCCTGCTCGTTATAGATCGCCCAGTCCAGCCTTCTCCAGCGGCACTTCCAGACGCCGCTCACCTAGCCGTGCAGATGCGGAAAACTGAGTTCAGCGACCACTGACGTTCGCTGTACCCAAGATCCTCCATTGCCACGACAAGGACAACAACAGGACGGCGCAGACACGCAGACGCCGATATGGTACGAGAAGTCGTAAAGTCGAACATTCCCGTCACTGTCAACGACGTAGAAACAACGCCGTTAATCGACACCGGTGCGGACACGTCAGTTATGAGCACGAATCTTGCCACCAAGCTGAAGAAAGTTTCTACCGAGTAGACTGGATCGCAGATTCGCACTGCAGGGGGCCACCTCCTAACTCCGATAGGAAGATGCACAGCACCAGTGAGCTTTCATAGGTATGCATACCTCGGAGTTTTCGTTATCCTACCAGGTCGTTCAAGGCATCTCATTCTGGGAATGGACTTTCTGCAGGCTAATGGAGCCGTAATTAATTTACAAAAGTCTCGGGTAACGTTTTGGACTGCACACGCCTTAACAAGGAACACCTGTGACGAAGCTCATGTCAACGCCTTGAGGATCGTCGACGACAACGTCACTGTGCAACCAAGAAGCAGTGTATCGGCCCTTGTATCATGCGACGCATCCGACAATCATAAAGGTATTGCCGAGGCAAATATCCCACTCTTCCTCGAAAGGTAGATCTGCGTCGCACGAGGCCTTGTCCGGTTACGGAACAAGTGCTACCATGTTTTGGTGACAAACTTTGGCAATGAGTATCAGCACGTCCCTCAAGGCACAGCTGTCGCATTCGTCAACGACATTGCTGAGTTCTCCGACTTCGGCACGTTGCAAGTTACTTCACCTGATGCATCTATTCATGTCAGCTTGAATCTTCGCGTTCACATCAATGCTGACTTAACCGAGCTGTAGAAGAAGGAGCTGATGGGCCTCGTGAAGGAATTCTCTGGCTGTTTCTCAACAGAATCTAAAGTTCAGGGTACCTCCGCTGCACAACACCAGATTTTTACAGTGGAGTCGGGACGACCTGACCGCCAGCATCCGTACCGTGCGTCGCCTTTGGAGCGGCAGGCAATTAAGCGTCAAATATAAAAAATGCTAAATGATGACGTCATCCAGCCGTCGCCAAGTCCCTGGGCATCACCTGTAGTACTGGTAAAGAAGAAAGACAACACACTCCGTTTCTGCGTATACTACAGGTGGCTTAACAAAGTCACCAGACACGTGCATAAATGAAAAAGCGCGACACACGCTTTGTCATTTATGCTCCTGGACTTCATGAGAATCCTGCTCTCCCACGTCGTAGGTGATGCCATGTTCCAGATTAATTTAGATACCGCGCGCGTTGCGAATCATTATGGTTCAACTAGGCACAAGACAAATCTCCCACCGGCACTGCATTGGAGGTCAAGATCCAGTGCCTATATATATGGGGTGGCTGGTGAACGGTTGTGCCGTGCGAGCAGTCGCCTTTTTTCAGTCAAGAAACTCGTGGTGGCGGCAGTGATTGTAATGAGGAAAGAGACGCTCATTTGGGCAGCCTAAATTGGGAGCACGGCACGGCTACCTGGGCAGGGGATAATGGGAAATAAACGAGGACAGCAAAGTTATGAGATGAGGCTCGTTTAGCGCGGCCGAAGTAAGCCGGTGGCAAGGGGTGGGCGGGAGGGTGACCCGGGCTCAGCGGTAGGCTGCGATTTCCGTCTCGTCTAGGAATTCCACCAGACTGCAGCGCTCGTAGATGGGGGCGAGACGGGGAAGAGCCAGTGGTGGAGTGTGCAACTTTCCTGTGCCAGTGTGGGACAGGCACAGATGAGGTGTTCAAGATTCCCAGGATCCCTGCAGCGGCTGTAGGCTGGAGAAGTGCAGAGGCCCTTGGCCTGTCGGCTGGCTGCCATCCAGATGCAGCCAGTCCGCAGTCATAGCAGGTTAGCCCGGCCTCTCCTGGTGAGGCACTTTTTAGAAGTAGCTTAGGGCCTCGCCCGCTTGAAGGTGGATCGAGACGACGAGGCGCTGGAGGTGGGCCTGGGAGCAGTCCCTCGCGGCACTGGCTGGGTCAGCGGGACACTAGAGAGGTGGGCAGCTTGGGCCAGTGTATCCGCCTCCTCGTTGCAAGATATGCCCACGTGGGGGCGCAGCCAGTGGAAGGAGACGGACAATCCGGAAGTGGCAAGGGCCCCAGATTTGGTCGCCAGGAGGGTTGCGGTCAGCCCAGCACGTCGGTGGTTGGCCAAGGTCAGCAGCGCCGCCTTGCTCTCGCAGAAGTTGGGAACCGGTTCTGCAGGGAAGTCATCCGCCAGTAGGTCTGCAGCAAGATGGAGTCCCGCCAGCTCCGTGGCTGTGGAGCTTGCAGCGAAAGGCAGCTGGCACTGCCTGCTGCTGGCCCTGGCAGGGAAGAGGCACGCTGCTGCTGTGGTACCGTCTGGCAGCACGGATCCATCTACGAACACCTGTAGCCACCCCTTCAATTGTTCCTCCAGTTTGCAGGAGGCTTCCTGCTGCACAGCAGCCGTAGGAGTGCGTTGCTTTGTTTGCCTCATCCAGTGAGAGATGGACCTCGGGTGGCTGATGGTGTGGCAGTGGAGGAGCAACAGTCGCTGGTGGATCCGGCACCGTCTCGTGGTACAGCTGGCAGAGGCCACCCATCCCAGAGTGCTGTTGGCATCGAAGGCGTTCCAGCAGGGCCCTCCCATCGGCGGCATGATGGAGGCGGTCGATGAACAGGAGTGCCCGCTGGAGCCTGAGTAGTGACAAGTGCCACTCGCCAGCCTCTGCAAGGGTAGCTGCAACTAGTGAGTTTTCGGGGATCCGCAGAATGGAAAGGAGAGCACGCCTGGGTAGCCCTTCCAGCAGACACCGCCTAGCTGGCGTCAGGGTGACCAGCGGGAAGGCGTAGGGGAGAATGGACGATGCAGCGGCCTGGTTCAACTGCAGCGCCCATTTAGCCCACCAGTCGCCGCCACGTTCCTGCAGTTTTCCGATGGCCCCCTGGACTCGTGGCACCTTGGCTCTAGCGGCCTTGGCAGCCGGGATCCAGTTGAGCTGGTGGTCAATGGTGAAACCCAGGTACTTCACCACTGGCTTCCATGTCAGGCTGTTGCTGCCAACCCTGAGCTGCTTGACGTAGAGCCGGGCCGAGGCAACCGGGTGGATCAGCAGAGCCTCAGTCTTGATGGCAGAGACCTTGAGGCCAATGCTTCCGAGGTAAGAGATGGCTGCGTCCAACGCAGCTTGCAAAGATCTCCTGATGCCTGGAATTGACCACCTGGGTCCACGAACACAAAGTGGCACGTCATCAGCGTAGATGGAGCAGCGGGTGGGGAACCTGGAATCTGCCGGGACGGAAGCTGGAAGTCCCGCGAGTACCATGTTGAAATGAAAGGGACTGAGCACAGAGCCCTGTGGAACACCAGCGGTGATGATGCTGGGTAGACTGGTCTCGTTTCCAACACGGACGCAGCAGGTTCTCCCGTACAGGAAGGTGGTAACAAAGCGTCGGAGGCAGCTGCTGATGTCGAGACGATGCAAGGCCTCCTGGGTTGTCGCATGAGGCACTC
>JABSTT010005724.1:0-16373 GCA_013339685.2 Hyalomma asiaticum | reverse complement strand
TTGTGGCCGGGCATATACGGGACGTGGAAAGCGCGGGGTATCCCTATCGCCGTGTGCCGGCCTCAAACATTGTGAAATGTGGTTCGGGTTTGTGAGAAGGCGCAAAGCCACATGGCGGACATGCTAGGCAGGTGGCGACCACTGTGGAAGTTCATTGTTCAGCTGGGAACGGGCTAGCTGGTAATTGGAAACCGATTTGACGGGTGTTAGGCAGTATGTCCAGGAATGTCTGCAGTCGCCACATGGTTAGGTTGGCGCTCTCGCCCTCGGAGCGGTGGGCAGCAAGCGTACCCACTGTATCGTTCAGTTTTCTTTTGCTAGTACAACGGAGTGTCGATCGCTGTTTGTGATTGGCTGTCGGGGATGCAGAGCCGGAGCACCCAGGGTATATAAGGTGGCTCCTCTTCCCTGGCAAGGAGAGCGGAGGTTCAGGCTTCGGCCTGGACAGACGCTTTTTGGCGCAGTGGAATAAAACGTTCTCTTCATCGGCCTGCGACTCTCACTTCGTGCTGCCAGCGTGTACTCGGGTCACCGAGGGGCGCCGACAACGGACCTTCTTATTTTAACTGAGTGTATATGGAGACATCCAGGGATCGACATGTGTCATACTGTAGTTTATATTTCACTGCTCGTTAAAAAGTGTGAAGACCCGAGCGGTGTAAACAGACGTCGCAGACGAGCCAAGCAATCGAGCCTTTTCGGTCTGCCATATGAATGAAACGATGCCAGTAGTGATTCGGGCTCCTTAATATTAAGATGTGAAGGCTTGGCGTATTGTGTCTTTAGAGATGTTTAACGAACCAACAACGAAGCATAGGAAAACACACGGGAAGTAATTGAAGCTTCTTAATTGTAGTGTTGTAATGGTGGGAGTAAATCGAAAGGAATTGAAGTGGACGAAAAGGCAAACATGCTTTCGGTGGGAACCGTGTCCAGGCTTGCTTTTTGTCCACTTTAATTCCTTTCCATTTACTCCACAATTACAATCTACAACTAAGAATCCTCAATAACTTCCCCTCTGCTTTTTAGGCGTCATTGTTCGTTGGTTCATTAAGTTGTTTTCTTGTACATCAAAAAAACGACCCCTTCACCCCTTTCTATACGTCATTTGCATGTGTTCAATAGTTTGGCAATTTGCTTGAAGTAATGTGCAGAACTGTGCTCAGGTGTATTTTCCAGCCAATATAGCAAGGCTATGATCATTGCTAGAGCTTTTAAATGCCAAAACCACGATGTGCTTGTAAGGCATGCTACAGTGAAAAGCTCTACAAATTTTTTTGCAAATTTTGACTATCTGGGGATCTTTAACATCTCATAGCACACAGTGCTCTAGCATTTCGTCTCCATCCAAATGCGACTTTTGCAAGCGAATTCCAACTTACGTCTTTCAGATGAGCAGCTGAGCACTCAAGCCATAGCATGACTGGGGCGGCATTATTGTAAGGCTGCAGTAATATCATCACCATTATTGAAATAGGTGAGCCAATGTGGTTTCACTGTAGGTACTGCGCTGATAGAATTGAGGGCACTCAGTGTGGGTGTTTTCATCTTGTATGTGAAGCTGTTTCCGTTTCGTACATTGACATGGATGATGAAACGGTCTCACATACTTCTGTTCTGTTCATAATAACAATAGCACCCTTCTTACACTTAGGAAGGTTCTGTCCCGGCATAGAAAGCTACGAAAGGCAGAAATGGCACACAACTGCCTATCTTGCATGTCCTATCAGGGAACCATTGTCGCACTGTAATGGACAAAGTGAAAATATATGTACTAACAAGATCCAGTTCCTGTGAGCTGGTGCAAGCGTAATGTTGCCTTCAGTGATGCCTACATGTTCGATGGAAGCAATTGCCCCACTGCAGCACCTAGCTACAGTAGCCATGAAGGAACATGCCTCTCTGAGTATGGCTCAGGTCGATTATCTTGGTGATTCAAGCCTAACACACTACTCTGGTGGCCAAGTGACAGTATGTGCCCAATAATCGAGATTTTGTATAAGTTGATAGTCCATTATTTATGTTGTAAGTGTTTTACGTCCGAAAAGCAGCTATAATTATGGCAGACGCCGTAGTAGAGCGCTCTGCAAATTTTGACAACCTGCGGTTCTTTAACGTGCACTGACATCACGCAGTATATGGGCCTTAACATTTCGCCATCATCGAAATGTCTCCGCCGCAGCCGGGATTCGATCACGCCACCTTCTTATCAGCAGCTAAGTGCCATACCCACGGACCACCGTGGCGGGGCGTATTTTACCACAAAATGCAAGGGAAAACTTATTACAGAAATTGAAAGAGATATTCAGTAGCGGAGCGATGGCTGCTTCCCGCACGGCTATTACATGCAAAAGGATCTAGTAAATAGTAATAGCCCACGCGCGGGACAAGTTCGCTGTGTTCTTCCAAGCATATGTTGGCCTGATCTTCATTCGGCAGCCCTTCGCAGAATTTATACTTTGGTTTCTCCGGGATACGAATCATAAATGTAAATTCCAGCGCAGGTGGTCTCAGAACTGATTGACTGGCTGCATAGGTCCCGCAGACAGCACGTACCGAGATATGCTCATGTCACAAACACCAAACTACTTATTTCCATATGATCAGAATTTGTCAATTGTCTCGCTATAGATGAAGTGTGCGTTTTAAATTCAAAATAAAAATATTAGAGTGCTTCAGAGCGATTGCGCTTCTGGAAAAGAAAAAAAACGATGTTACGAGACACGAGGAGCCAAAGCACGGGGGTACCGGCCGTGCGTTTTAACTAACTGCAGCGATTGTGCCACACTTTGCCATGCATTCTCAGTCCGTACACCACTAATTTTCATCTGTTTTCTTGTGCATCAAACAAATTACGTTTAAATATTGTAAAGACGAGAGACTAACTTACGCTTTTTTTTTTTGTCTCCGCATGTTGCTCTACAAAAGTTAAAATTTGCTTGTTGGTTGGTTGGTTGGTTGGTCCTTGGGTACGTTGGCTCAACCCACTCTGGGGGATGTGCTCAAAACGATGTATCTTCGTTTTCTTCTTCCTTTCCTCTTTTTATTTGTCCATGATCCTCTGTGCTCCCGTGAAGCCGTGTAACGGTGGAAGTGAGCTCGTCACGCTGTCGCCAGACAGCTTTGATCCACCTATCGTTTGTCTACTTTTTTGGACGTAAATAAAGTTGATTGATCAACTGATTTTACAGTAATATTGCGCACATTTCGCACATATTATATGTTCATAGTTTCCTTTATGAAAATGGCGCCACGTTGTGCGTTGCAGGAATCGATTTTGTGTGGGGGCGTCTAGCAGACGCGGCCAAACATGTGGGCTTCATTGTGGCACGCCAGCTACGTATACACCGAAAGCTCACATCCCACGCGCGTATCCATGTCAGGTGGCAAAAGAGACATGTTTTCAAAACTCGAGTGTGCTGTTTGGCAATATGCAGCGTGGTGCTGAAATCCCTCGGTTGTACATCTGCGGCTATACGTCATGCCTTGACACTTCTTTTTATTAGTAGCACAACGATTCGCAGCAATTACGTGGAGCATATATGTTCGTTGCTAAGCATATCCCTTTGCGTTACGTTTAGCCCTGAATGTGGGATTACTGCTGTGTTAGGCGTAAGGAACTTCATGTGTGAAGTTCCCTAAGCCTAATCCAACGAACTTCCAAAGAGAGGGTGCAGAGTGCAACATTGTTCTGCAGTTATGCTGCACACGGTGGAATGTTTCTGAACAAGTCCAAACGACCGCTTCGATACTGAGTTCACACGCTCCGGGGCGTGCGTCAATATGCCAACAACCGATCACCTCAGTTTGTTAGTCTCGTGATTCTAATATTTTAAAATTGATCTGCATTGTTGTCTCGCTATACCGATTTTGGTACATACGAACCGAACGAAACGACCGCAAGAGCAGCAAGACTGTGGCATGTGAATTGTTCCACTCATGACACGCATGTCATGATTATCATGTAGTGCCGTGTCACTTATGTTCGTCATGCAGTCATGTTCATCATCATCATCATCATTATCATCATCAGCCAATTTTATGTCCACTGCAGGACGAAGGCCTCTCCCAATCCTCGCCATCCTTGCCTGTCCTGCGCGAGCTGATTCCATTTGATGCCTGCGAATTTCTTGATTTCGTCCCCCCATCTTACTCTCTGCCGCCCACGGCTGCGCTTACCCTCTCTTGGTATCCATTCCGTCGTTCTAACTGTCCATCGGTTATCTAGCCTTCTCATCACGTGGCCTGCCCATGTCCATTTTTTCTTCTTAATATCGTTCATTATGTCGGCGACCCCCGTTTGTTCTCTGACCCACTCGGCTGTCTTCCTATCCCTTAGTGTAACGCCTATCATTTTCCGTTCCATCGCCCGCTGCGCGGTTCTTAACTTCCTCTCTAGCTTCTTTGTAATTCTCCAGGTTTCTGATCCGTAAGTCAGTACTGGCAGGATGCAGTAGTTATATAGTTTCCGTTTGAGTGATAGTGGTAGGTTTCCGTTCATGAGTTGTGAATGTCTGCCATATGCGCGCCATCCCATGTTTATTCTACGGTGGATTTCTTTTATATGGGTGGGTTCTCCAGTAAGTAGCTGTCCTAGGTACAGATATTCTTCTACGACTTCTAATGTATGGGTTTCGACCTTGAATAGACGTTTTTTCGCCGTGCCACTTACCATTATCTTTGTTTTCTGCATGTTCATCCTTAATCCTACCTTAGCGCTTTCTCGGCTTAAGTCTTCAATCATCTTTTGCAATTCGTCGCCATCATTGCTAAAGAGTACTATGTCATCTGCAAATCGCAGGTTACTCAGATATTCGCCGTTAATCCTGAGCCCTGTCTCTTCCCAGTCTAACCTTTTGAAGATTTCTTCCAAACATGCAGTAAATAGCATGGGAGAAATTGTATCTCCCTGTCTGACACCTTTCTGTATTGGGATTTTTCTGCTTTTCTTATGGAGGAGCAGGGTGGCTGTAGAATCTTTATAGATGTTGGCTATTGTGTTTATATAGCTATCACATATTCCTTGACGACGTAGTGCCTCCAGAACTTCGCATACATCCCATTAACGAAACGGCCAGGAGAGCACCAAGATAGCGGCATGTAAATCATGCCGCCCATGACATGCATGGCATGATTTTCACGTTATGACCCGTCATTTATGCTTGTCATGCAGTCATGTTGTGCCACACCAATTTTCGTATACATACCATTAACGAAACGGCCAGGA
This sequence comes from Hyalomma asiaticum, assembly GCA_013339685.2. Taxonomy (NCBI): domain Eukaryota; kingdom Metazoa; phylum Arthropoda; class Arachnida; order Ixodida; family Ixodidae; genus Hyalomma; species Hyalomma asiaticum. The sequence continues at coordinate 11,146 of JABSTT010005724.1, read as the reverse complement.
GAGCACGAAGTCGTAGGCGGCTAGATAGATAGATAGATAGATAGATAGATAGATAGATAGATAGATAGATAGATAGATAGATAGATAGATAGATAGATAGATAGATAGATAGATAGATAGATAGATAGATAGATAGATAGATAGATAGATACGCTCAATGTCTCAGATAGATACGCTCAATCGCTAAGAAATCCTTAGCATTTAAAAATATGACTGCTTGACCCGTACAGCAACTGCGTTTTTATTTTGTGCTGGAAGAATTCCATGAAAGCATCCGTGACGTTACTTTTCGGAGCCGACCAAGCCGCCACGTGATATTAGCAGGCTATATAGAAGGGAAAATACCAATTATTAGACCGCACACGTATTAGCTTTGATATGCTGATGCATTAAAAATTTGACCGCTCTGAAATGCACTTGTCTCGGCGTGCCTCGAACCTCTGACCTTTTGTTTAGGGGCGATACGCCATAGCTGCTATAAATGGCACATCGGGTATTATAAACGCAAACAACTGGCATTTAAAGGTCATAATATTTCTGATTAAGTAGCGCGGTTGAGAAGCTATTTATTTTTCGATATTCACCGGTCAGAAAGGTCGCTCTGACATTATCTTAATAGGTATACTAAGAAAGACGTACCAACGAGAAAACATAAGGGTCTACGTTATCCTAGAGAGGTTTAAATAATGGTGATTATTTTAAGAAAAGGGCGCAGTTTTCTGCAGCCCTTGTATAGGCCACGGCTGAGAGACAGTGGGTGCAGGGGAAAGGGAATGAAAGAAGGGAAGAAAGAAGAAAGCTGGCGTTGGGTGCTTCGGAGATTCGGACCACCTGAACTTCCTTAACGTGCAATTAAACCTAAGTACACGGGCCTCCAACATTTCGCCTCCGCCTAAAAGTGACGGCCGCGGCCAGGAGGGAACACTCGTGTTTACCGACAACAGGAAAACACATAAAAGACTGCAATCACTTTGTGCTACATATCAGCTTTGATTATGGAAAAGCAACAGCCGAACAAGACAAGGACTAAGAAATAACACGACATGGCCGCATACTGGCAAATATAGCTCATTCCAAGACACATGGAGAAAAAACATAAAATACCCCACACTAGTCACATGAACAAACCTAACCTAACCAGCAGAGTTGTCTCATAAAATTAACGGATCATGGCAAAAATAGACGTGTGCGCCAAAAAGGAAGGACATAAAGCGATGAATGTGGAGCAAAAAAGCGATGAATGTGGAAATGAATTCCAACCAAAACGAAACATATACTATACACATGACAATCCAGATAATTATACTATTCAACCCGACAGGCTAACATTTAGGGAGAGACTACCTTATCACTTCTATTGCCTGAATATTTTTTTTTCTGTTGGGCCTCTTTCTATCTCACAGCTGCAAGAAATAACGGTGCACTAGGGGAAGAGTGTCTGTTTACAACTCCATTAACGTGACCGTGCTTAGAGAATAACCATAAGCGATAGTTTCAGCAGCGCCGGCTTACCCTACGGTAAGTTCGGTAATGCCGTGCCGCCGTCGTCGGCACGTAGAAAATTTGTCTTGTTGGAACTTTACCAGCAAGTTTAATCATTTGGTGACGTTACCGTGCTCACCGAGTAACTAGCGTCGGTCTTTTCGCCTAAAATGGCCACTTGCGGACCATGACGGTACGATATTAGCTTCATTATCGTACGGTAAACCGATGCTGCTAAAACGCCCCATTAACACGTCAAACAGCGTCCGCGATTCAACCGTAAAAAACTTCCTTTCCTGTATATAACCGCTACGTTCAAATAGGAAATATCGGAAATCGCTTTATCGTCCACGTCTCTTATTCTCCCTTAAGCTGCAACCACTGCTCTGCACTGCGCGTGCACGCAGTATTGATGTCAGCCACATACTTACGCCTGCCTTGATGTTGTAACTGCAAGCGAATCCCAGAACTTCTGTGACAGATCTACATCTTAGATTTCACGCGCATCTGACTTTTCTAGAATGCCATTCCTAGCCATCAAAGAGAGAGAGAGAAGAAATAGTGCAGATGGAAGGGCATAGAGGTTAACCAGTTAAGGACAACCGCTTTGCTACGCTACATATGGGAGCGGGATGGAGAAGTTTGAAAGATGGAGGGAAGAGAGAAGAAAAACAGAGAAAGAGCACATAATACAGTACACACACACACACACTGTCAAACAGTCACAGTCGGTCGCTCTTGCGTGGTACGTGACATCACTATCATAGGTGCTTGTCTAAGGCGCTTTCTTTTAGAAACCTAAGTATTGCTTTCTTCGCCCTCAGTTTCAAGTTTTTCTGTCGACGACATCCAAGAATCGCCTCAACGGACACAAGTCAATCGTCAAGGTGGGCTCTGGCGGAGTCTAGGGATTGCCTCTGAACATAATCTTTAGGAAAGTCGCACAGAATGTGTTGTCACTTCCCCTCGCTACGACACGCATCACAGAGAGCGTTTCGCAATGTAATGGCCTAACCATCAAAGAATGTTTACAACTTACTGCGCTTCGCTGGTGCTATCTCGGTATAGAGCTGTTGATTCCTAATTTAGCTGTGCGTAATATTTCGCCACCAGCAGACATTCGTACACGTGCTCCGAGCACCACATGGCGATCCCCACACAACTCCGAAACATTATTCCAGCTAGACCAACCCCCAGCTTATGAATTCATGTACCCACCCACTGGAGTTCCAGAAAGCGACCTCACCCCCTTCCCTCCCCAATAATAAAATTGAAATTTTGTACAAACCTCTAGCCACCAGTATAACGGCTAGAGGTTCTCCGCATACTCAAAGGGAGCCCTAGAATATGCGATCTCCGCTCTGCGTCGCGGGCCACACGAATAGCTCGTATTCGAGATTAGATGTCCAGACATTAGAGATTAGATATCGCGCGAGAAAATGCACCAAGTGAGGTCCTAGTTGCTGCCAAGTTACCGCGGCGTCATAGGGAACGAACACGCCAATAATGCCACTAGGAAAGCTCTTGAAGGCACGGGAGAAGAGACCATACCGCGCTCGCGGTTCTACGTTGCCAGTAGACTTCCGAGTGCAAGGACAAATCACAACCGCACGATCGAGCGGGGTCTGAAGTTCTCAGCATCTCACACGATGCACTGCCTCCACTATCGGCCCACATTTCCTTTTTCCTTCGCGGTTGACACCAAATGGCCAGGTTAAAGGGCCCGGTTTTAACAAGGAAGACACACCGTTTGTTCGTGCTTGTAACTGAAAGTACATGTAACAAGCACACCGACACAAATGGAAATTACCAGGCGGTAGGGGGCTATCGACCACGGGCCCTGGAGGTGCCAAGCAAGCAGGCTACTTACCGCTACGGCGGCTCCTCGCACATAGAATATAGAGTAAGTAAAACTATTGCACCAGCACTTCTAATGGCGGTGCTTGATTAAGGCGAATTATACTTGTAATGTGTAAATGTGCGATAACCACTATCATAGCAATACACATACTCTGCTCCCGTTCAGTACGCTTTTGTGCAGCTTTGCTTGAACACGTTGGAATACTTGAACGAACGAGGCTTTTGATAACACATCAACGCAGGCGCATAGTGCATTTGTCTTCCCCAAAGGAGACGTCTGAGCTTTCGATGTACGTAAGTAACAGCGTAACGACATACCACGAACTGACGTTCTGGCACCACGGTGCTGTCGACGTTTCTAGTTAGCCCACGCTAATACTTATCAGTGGGTACGTATGCGCTTTACACAAACACCTTGATCCTTTTATCAACATTTGGCTGAACGCGAAACAATTCGTTATAGGCAATTTCCTTGCTGACTCCTTCGCATGACACCGATTTTCACAATGCAAGGTAACTGCATGGTTGTTAAGAATATAGTCTTTCTTGGGCTACCTAAACGCAGAAAAACTGTCTGTCCGTCCGTCCGTCCGTCTGTCTGTCTGTCTGTCTGTCCGTCTGTCTGTCTGTCTGTCTGTCTGTCCGTCTGTCTGTCTATCTGTCCGTCCGCCCGTCCGTCCGTCCGTCCGCCCGTCCGTCCGTCCGTCCGTCCGTCTGTCTGTCTCTCCGTCTGTCTGTCTGTCTGTCTGTCTGTCTGTCTGTCAGTCCGTCCGTCCGTCCGTCCGTCTGTCTGACACTCGACTGAGTCGCGCGGCCAATACTGATTCAGTCGGCCTTGACCAAAACCAAGTCAGCTACTAGCACTGGTGGCACGGGGACATACACCTGTACACTACACAGCGGCAAGGAAACCTCAGGCCCACTTGAGGCAAAATATGTGCACAGTAAACAACAAAAGTTCCCGTATCCAAAACTTCGTAAAAGCCTATATTACCGCTTAGCCTCGCAAGAATAGCCTCGAATTAAAAGCTTCAGTGTGTGGATGTTTTTGCCATGTAGAGGCTGTAAGATTTCATTCGAGGATATGTTGCGAGAATAAGTGGCAGTATAAGATTTTACGAGGTTACGGATCCCGAAACTGTTGCTGTTGACTGTACAAAACGGTGATCCGCAGAGTTCATCTAATTAAGAACACACATTGGACTGTTTTTTTGTGTTCATGAATAAAAAATCAACGTGTTGGAAATGGTGTCAAAGAGGCGCTACGCGTTACGTCAACAGTAATAAAAGGTCCCACAGATGGCGCGAGAACAGCGCGAACGCGGGAAATTTTATTTAAATTAAGCAAAATTTCCGCTGCGTTCTTTAGGGGAGGAGTGAGAGTGGAGGGGAAGAGCGTGAGGGGTAGGAGGGGGGAGAAGAGAGGGTGTTACGTTTCAGGGGTGGCAGAAGACTATCATGTTACGACGTCATTTACAGCGATGCAAGAAGACACGCGGCTATTTCTTTCTTCTGACAGACTATTGATATTTGTTACATAATAACTGTTATATGTTATGAATCCTCGTGTAATTTTTTCTACTGCCTTTAAGCAAAGTGTAAATAAGCTACCTCCATCATATTATTCTGTATAAGGCAGCATGAAAATTTTCTCGAGCATATTTTATCTGTAGTCGGATGATGTGCCAGGCTTATTCTTGCAAGCCTCTTTGGCTCTGAGAGGCCTGTTACCTTTGTTTTATTTAATCAAGATGCCATTATTATTATTATTATTATTATTATTATTATTATTATTATTATTATTATTATTATTATTATTATTATTATTATTATTATTATGAATGTTGGCCTTTGTTGTTTTTTATTAGTATTTTTTTTCTGTAAAGTCCTTATTTTATTCTTTCTTGTTATTTATTTTTCCGTGCGCCAGTACAAAGACCTTACGGTTGTTCCTGGGCACGTTAAATAAACTTTTGATTGATTGATTGATTGATTGATTTGATTGATTATTATTATTGCTTGGACTCACTTGTACACAGAAGAAAAATTTCTGACTTATTCGGTCCTACTGGCTATTACCCAGTAAAGTACCTGCAAAGATGGGTATGTAAGAGTGAAATTCTTTACGTACAGTCTGTTCTCTCCAAGTGTCATTTATTCAAGTCGTATAATAGATATTTAATTCACTTCAAGGCATAGCATCGAGATGAATTATTACGCAATGGCAGGTCACGTCTAAAAGATTCGGCAGATCGCATGCATTGCTGAAATCGATCTCATGCAAAGCAGTCAGCGAGAAAGTTGTCTCTGCTGAATTCTTTGGCGTTCAGCCTAGTGTTGGTAGCGCGATCAATGTATTCGTGCAAATTGAGCGGTTGTATGCATAATTTGAATTTAACAGGCACGTACACAGCGCTGTGGCGATTTAGTGTAAAGATGTCTGTAATGTAGCATTGCACGCTGCCGCGTTCTTATTGCGTGAGCATCATGGACTTTAGCGAAGCATTTCTACAGAGTGTAGCAAAGCTGAAAGAAAGTATGTTTAGAGACAGTAGCGCGCATTTATGGTCCCTTACATTACTATATGAGCTTTTAGCACACATAAGAACAGCACCGCCGCAGCGGCTGACGCAATGGTTTTGTCTACAATAAGAACCGCATGGGACGACCCTGCGCGGACAAGTTGTAGCTTGCTTGCCTGCAACTATTAGGACACAGGTTCGATTCCTATCACCTGGTAGTTTCCCTTCGGTTGTTACAGCATGCTTATCTGCGCCTACTCCGTGTTAAGAATATATTTCAAATGAACACTTCGACGAACGTAGTGCTTTCCCCTGTAACCCTCGCAAAGTATGTTGTGATAAATTTTCAAACAGCTATTTTCATTGGTCATTGATTAACATGAGCTCCAACGCTAACAGTCAAGCACCTGCAATGCTGCAAGTGATCGACTTATCGTTGAGCGTGAGGTACATGACGAGTATGTTATTTTAGCGCCATCCTGATCAGTTTTTCGTGTTCCCGATGCATTGATATTCTACCACGGTAACTTTTGTGTATAGCAAGCGAACGAACTGACCAGAGGAGCGTCGAGACGCAAGTGGATAGACAGATTGATGGATAAATATATGCGGCCAAAGTTGCTAAAGGTCACCAAGAAATGCTTCGCATTTAGAACGTTAGCTGAATTCAAAGTCCTATCCAAATAAACAAACAAAATAAATTCGCAGTTCGACCAAGGAAGCACATGCCAATGAATACCTACTTATGACTGAGGATATCTGCTCTTGAGTGCATATCAACATTTACGTATGATTATCATAGCAAGCGCTATAAAAGGCGTAAACTAGAAGAACACATGACAGGCATAACACGTTGAAAAACAATCGGAGACAATGCTTTGAAGCCGCCTTTAAAGCTTGTAAATCTGTTATGACGCATGTGGAGATGGTATTTGTTGAGGAAAGTTCATTGAAGCTGTCAGCAACGTGCTGCATTCCTGCTGATTCCGCAGATATATAATGCATAAGCCGACATACAATATCAACTCCTGCAGACCATCTGCTTCGAGTGGGCTATCATGCACGTTTCGACGATTCCTGTTGTAGTTGTCGTCCTGATTTGTGTCCTTCGGTCAAATGCGCGCCATATGCACGTGACTGGGCACGGTACACTGGGCCAACTTTACGATGTAAGACCAGTTACGTATTATTGAAACACATTTTGTCATTACCAGCGCTTCCAGCTGTTTGATTGCGGTTGCTTCCATTGTATTGAAGCAATCGAATTCCACATGCTTTGCATAGCAAAAGGCGATGAAGTCGCTTCAGATATATTTTATGAACATGTGCAATAGTTCGCAACTCAATCGGAACTAAGGTCTATTTTGCTAACAGTCGTCAGTTCTGAGGAGAATTCCAAGTTTTCAGAACAGAGCAGGCATAGTTTGCAGGCTGCTATAATTATATGGTTGTGCCACCTCTGTAGGATGCGACATGCTTACATTGGCGCAAACGTTGCGTAATGCGAATTGCTAACACCCCCTGTGAAATTGAGCTTTTGTTATGTGAGCGTGAGTGTCCAAGCATATATGTCCAAACTGACTACGCTGAGCGGTCTATCGAGTTTTTGGACGTGTATTACCGACCCTTCCGACAATTTTGGTCACAACAGTGCTTTTGTTAACTAGCGTGAAGGCATAGAAGCGTCTGGTGCTTTCAGAAACCAGCGCGTGCGCACCTCTCTTGTTCCGGCACTTGCGCACGCACTTCTTTCTCAGCACCGGCATTTGGACGCCAACTTCTTTCTTCTCTTGCACTGGGGCATTACTATGCGTGGCTTTTTCCTTGTGCCGGCAACTGTGAGCGCCCTAATTTCTTCCCTTGCGCTTGATCGACCCGGCCTTGCTCTCATTCTACTGCTACATGATAGTGAGTATTTAAATTCCAGCGTGTGGCATGTGAAACAAAGGCTGTGATAAACACAAGCCAAGCGTATGTGTGCAGTGTAGCTTCATTAGGAAGCATAACAACGTAATCAATACTTGCGAATCACATTAATCAGCCGTCGTGATTAACCTAGTGATAAACACTGGGGCAGGGCATTTCAGATTCGCCCGTTTGCCATCACTACGATATGCATGGTCAGTGAACTGTTTTACCGCTGTTAGGATGTCAAGCAGGCCATAGGCCTGAAACATCTGTATGGTTTCCCGTGCAGGTAAAGTGTACTTAGTTTCACGTCGGACGTTAACATGTTGGAGAGTTTCTAGCTTACATGCACTACATCAGCCACCGCAGTGTCTTCACCGTCCACCTAATAAAGGTGGGTATGCCATATAGAAATGCTGCTAAACGCTACAAACCATTGTATCCATCGTATTGAATTCACTGACACACAGCTCAAGAGCTACGTCGTATGCGAATAAGGCTCCCTAGCAGTAGGACAATTTCATAGGTATCCCCTCTCTATATTCTCTCTCTTCTTGTGCTCATGAGATTTCATTCCAATGCCACAGCCTCGCATTTATCGCTATGAATGGACAATGCGAGTCTATTATGATACCATGGTCATGATGCATAAACATTCAGAACCTACTCCCTTTAAATTACCAGGTGGCGTAGGTCAGACACGGAAAGTTCACCTCCGCAGATTTTAGAAAAGTTCGGATATTTCCTGCAGGATCAAAAATGCTGAAGGTTTAGAAATCGTCGACTATGCATGACATTTACCCCAACACTGAGAAGTCGTTCTTATTCATCCCAGTAGCTACTGCGCTTTCCATAGGTAATTTTTTTCTTGCCACGCCCACCCGGAGTGTGGCTTAATTTGCGCGTATCACCATTATGTCAATGCAATCATCATGAATAGAATGAATGCTCAGACTACACTCCACTTAATAAAATATAAAAAGGATTCTACACGCATTCATATCATAGCCGCTACGTCTTAATTTCATACTTTCGTCAAGACGTAATTTTTTTCCTCGCATATTTTGCCTCTATATTCCTCACCCGTACTGCCACAACCTCGGTAAATCAGCTGCCCAGAGATCCGTGCTCCCATTCCATTCCTGCTATTTTATTCATCATTTTCCATTCCATGGAAAAGTGGACACCTACCGATGTTTTCCTTTGGAAGCTCACCTTGTAGGCGTTGGCACATTCATCGTTCAAACAAGACTTCCACATCCACTTGACTCAGTCTGCCGATCTTCCACAACGTGGTTAGGTTCTTCTGTCGCCATAGCCACACGTCTTGCTCCTGTATAGCCCTGCGACGATTTTTCACGAGAAAAAAGCGGGAACCTGTAGTGAGCATAATAAAACTCCTCATCGGTGCTTTAACTGGCAAGGCACACGCAGAGAGAGAAGGAAACTGAAAAACGAAAGAAACATGCACCTGCTACGTTCTGTAAATTATAAGCCAATATGTAGCTTATATGATTGCAGACCGAAGTTATGCCTTCGCAAACCACCTTTCGACGCAACTGTCCAACCAACTAGGCCACGAATTACACGACTGACGAAAGTGTTGTGCTTTGTAATCCCGCAATATGTGAGCTTTGGTTCTCTTCTCTTTTTTTTTTCTTTTACAGCAGCGATCTTGTACATGTTAGGCGCTTTAACTAGTGTATGTGTGCTGCCAGGGTGTGCCGATAAAGCCGCGTCGACGTAGTGAACCCCGAGAGCGAGTGGCGTTATGAAGCCAGAGAAGCGAGAAAGTCGCTTGCCCTTGCACTTAAGCGCGAAACTCGCCACGTGCTTGCGGAACAGCTCCGCACTCGCCGCCAATCACGGATCCACTTGCGCGAGGCATCCTGGCAGCGATCCATAGCCGTAGAATAGTCACTATAGTGCTAGACTGCGGACCGTACTTACGCGAGTTTCAAGCAGTCCCAGCGGTCTCATTTTCTGACGAGGTTAAAATGTTGAAGGCCCGTGTATTTCGCCATAAGTGCAGGTCGAAAGACCAGGCGCTCAGAGTAGCCGGAGCCCTGCACTACGGCTTCTCCTCTTCATTCTTTCATTCCCTTTCCTCAATCCCGCAGATGCGGAGCCATGCTCCCAACGAGGGTTACATAACCAGCATGCGAATCACACGTATTATTATTATTTCGACTCTGTGCCCCGTTCTTCACCTACTGCCCGTAGCACACCCACAACGAGCTCACAAGGATCCATGGCGAGAGCTGCGTAGCGTAATTGACACACGGTGACAAGACTGCCGATCGTCTCGCCATTTCCAACGCGAATTTCGAGGGGAGGGAGGGGGGCTTGCAACGACTCTACCAGGTTTTGTGCGTTTTCTTTTTGTTTCTGTATTTTTGTTGTTCTTTATGTCTGAGAGAGTGCGACTTTCAGATCGCTAATCGCCCGCATGCAGAGAGTAAAATGGCTCTAATTTTACAAGTGAGTCTTCTGTGGTCTAGCAGCTGTGTCGGCGTGGATGGCGTTGTGGCCGTCCCGCCAAAACTCAGAGAAGTAGATCACCTGGCTTTCGCTAAAGGCGGGCTCAAGAACTAATGCATTAGTTATGGCACTTAATAGAGGGCACATTCGAGTGAAACAAATTGTTACCCTTGATGGGACACCGCAATACGCACGCAAGGGTCATGACCAGAGACTGCAGAGCCATACTTCTGAGAAACAAACTTGTGATTGATTCATTTGTGGGGTTAAACGACCCAAAACCAGGTCGGATTATGAGAAACGCCGTAGACGGAAATTTCGACCACCTGGGGTTCTTTAACGTGCACTGAAATCGCACAGCACACGGACCTCAACATTTCGCCTCCGTCGAAATGCAGCCGCCATGGAGCCATGGAAATGCTGCCGGGATTCGATACCGCCACCTTCGGATCAGCAGCGAAGTGCCATAGCCGCTAGACCACTGCGGCTGGGCGAGAAATAAACATATGTGAACCCTATGAATTATTCATTTTATTTATTTATTTCCAAATACTGCAGCCCAATACAGGGCTATTGCAGTAGTGGGTTACATAAATACACTAGGAAGAATAACAGTAACATCACAACAATATCGTCACCTCCTAAGCACAACCGGGTACAGAATGAGACAAAAGATAGTAATGTCATTCAAATGACTCAAAAAAATCTGATATGTTCATTTCACGAACAGAACCAGGTAGATCATTCCAGTAAGCAATAGTCCTTGTAAAAAAACTGTATTTGAACATGTTAGTACGTGCAAAAAAAGGCCTTATGTTAAGATTGTGATCACGTCTAGTTGGCAGAGCACTAGCATACACGATATAATTGTCATTAGATAGCCGGCATGACGA
>JABSTT010005723.1:0-14918 GCA_013339685.2 Hyalomma asiaticum | reverse complement strand
TAGGCGTTGTATCAATGACATACTACGCCGGGTGGCCGGTTGTGGAAAAAGCCCGCTTTATTGAACGTGTGCCGGTTATATGTACTGAACGCGTGCGTATCGTGTACATCTCTAAACAGTTCATGCGCATATCTTGCGCCACGTGTATGATAAATCTTTCTTCTTTCCGAACAAACAAACACAAAATGAAGAAGAACGAAACTTCGCACCACTTCCGCAAGGTTAGGATATTGTTAGTAAAGTGTTAGTACACTGCTAGTACGTATGCACCCAAAAACGCTTAAGGAACTTGTTCAAAGTTTCTGTCATATCTTAAACGATTTGGTGGTCGCCGTTGCCTCTGTGATCTTCCAAGTGGTTAAGCGTTCGTCACCGTTGCCCCAGTTGACTGCAACTGTCGCTTAGCTGATGCACTTCCATTGCTGTCGTGTGGCTCGTCCTCATTGTCGTTCTCGCTGTCATCTGAAAAATCACGCTCAAAGTGTTCTCTGGTTCGCAACAAATCTCTCCTGTTGCGCCGTAGGACCTTCCCCTCTTCTGTTACCACATTGTAAGATCTAGGTTGTGGGCAGTGTTCCACTACCCGCGCTTTTGTGTCCCACCATTGCTTCTTTAGGAGAACCACATCTCTGCGCTTCAGAGCTGGCAGGGGACGCCTCTGCTTGTCTGTCTGACGATGCTTGACAATGCGGACACATGGCTCGCCTCAGAAGTCCGGTACGCTTGTTCTCAATTTCCTTCCCTGTAGAAGCTCAGCCGGTGCCGCGCCGCCTTCCAAGGGTGCTGTCCTGTAAGCAAGCGAACCGAGCCAAAAGTCTTGTTTTGCTTCATAAGTTTTCTTTAAAATCCGCTTCACTACTTGTACCCTTTCTCTGCTAGACCGTTTGATTGTGGATAGCCAAGGCTAGAAGTGATATGCTGAAAGTCATGCTCTCGCGGAAACGCGGCAAAAGACTTGCTCGAAAAAGGTGGCTCATTGTCGGAACAAACTTCCATCAGTATACCATATCTGGAAAAAATGGCACTTGTCGCTTGGATAACCGTGAGAGCCGACGCATCTTTGAGCATTTCTACTTCGGGAAAGTTCGAAAATGCATCGTAGACGCATAGGTACGTCTTGCCGCCGTAGTAGAAAAGGTCTACACTTACTCGGCACCATGCTTGCTCAGGTATCGGGCGCATCCGCAATGGTTCACGGGGCTGATTGTAGGCAAATTTCCTGCACACCTTTGTACAAAGTCTTCAATGTCGCGACTCATTCCAGGGCAGAAAACGCTATCACGTGCCCTGTACTTGCACTTCGTGATCCCAAGATTCTCTTGGTGAATTTTTTCCAGTATTTCCTGCTTCATATTGGCAGGAATCACAATCTTACACCCTTTTAACAACACGCCTTGCACGTGTGACAGCTCTCCGTTAAACGGTTTTCGCTGGCCATCGATTGTTGTGTTTTTGCTCAGGCTTTCTAGAACTCTTGCCAGGTATTTGTCCTTACTTGTTTCATTGGCCAGTCGCTGTTGGGTCCTGTTGCTGACACGGGATGAAAGCACACTCACGGCGTGTACCTCTGTATCGTCGTTGCAGTTGACAGTCGCCCTGGAAAGCATATCGGCCAACAGGAGGTGATTCCCTGGAATAAACGTAATTTTCAAGTCGTATCGAAGTAAGCGCAAAAAAAGCGTTGCAGCCTAGGCGGCATGTCTCCGATTGCTTTCCGAGAAATCACTGTCAGTGGGCGGTGGTCTGTTTCCACGATAATTTTCCGACCGTATGTGAAATGGTTGAATCTTTCGCACCCATACACTATTGCCATGGCTGCCTTTTCGATTTGCGAATACCTTTGTTGAGATTCGGTGAGCGATTTGGACGCGTAAGCAACAGGCTTCCACGTGTTATTTTCACACTGCAGCAAGGCAGTGCCTACTCCGTTTTGCGACGCATCACATGAAACTTTGGTTTCCTTTTTTGGATCGTATAGTGATAGCAAGGGCTGGCGGCACATGCTATCACATAGCATCTTTTAGCGTGGTCTATCGTCCATTCAAAATGCATGTCGTGCTTTAATAAGCTCCGGAGCAGTACCGTTTTCTGGGCCAAGGACGGCAAGAACTTGCTGAAATAGTTTGCAACACCCAACATTCTTTGAACTGCATGCTTGTCCTTTGCCTCTGGCATTCGAGTGATGCACTGCACCTGATTAGGATTTGGCCTGATGTCCTCATTACTAATTAAGTCACCTAGGAATTCTATTTCCTTGACTCGAACTGCGCACTTAGTCGCGTTAAAAGTTAGTCCAGCTCCTTCTGCTGCTTGCAAGGCAGACTCGAGTCGTTGATCGTGCTCCTTCATTGACGAGCCCCAGATTATCACGTCGTCAAGCCTTTACGCCTGGCTGATTCTCGAACACTTCATTCAAAGATTTTTGGAAAACCACTGATGCTGAAGAAATGCCGAATGGTAGTCTTAAGAAGCGGTATCGGCCAAAAGGCGTTGTAAACGTGCAAATTTTTGAAGTTTCTTCATCCAATGGTATCTGGTGGAAAGCAGCGTTGGTATCGAGGCGAGTGAACACTTTTGCGCCGGCTAGTTCCGCTTCTATGTCCTCCCGCGTCGGCATTTGATAGTGCTCCCTTTTTATGCATTCATTAATCTTCCTGGGATCCATGCACACTCGAAGCTCTCCATCCTTCTTACGTACTATCACTAGAGGACTCACCCAATCCGTACGCTATGTCACCCTTGCAATGAGGCCGCCTCGTTCCATACGTTCCAGTTCTTCACGCAGTGGTTCTCGCAAGGCTAGTGGAACCTGCCGTGCTGGTTGAACCAACGGAACAGCGTCGTCGCATAGTACCATGTTTTAGCGGTGCTTGATGCATCCCGTGCCACTGAAAAGCTGCAAAAAATCCTGCACTACGTCTTTCGCTGCGCTTTTTTCCACACTGTGCACTGAGCGTAAAAGCAGCTGAAGGCGTTCACATGCTTGCAGTCCCAAAATTGCTTGACCTTTGCGTACGACGAAAAATTGGAGGACTGCGGTGTGCCCGTCAAGTGTCACATCGGCGATGATGGTGCCGCAGTGTTTGATTTCATTGCCGCCGTAGGAACGTAGAACTGAGCAGTTGGATTTTACCAATGGTTTTGGCTGCATCTTGGTAACGAAACTCAAGGAAATAATATTGGCTTGCGAGCCGGTGTCGAGTTTAAAGCTTACTGATATGTTCCCAACGTTCGCGCGAACAAGCCAGTCACGGCCACTGACCTTGCTTCTCAAGGATACATTCAGCATGTCAAAGCATTCTTCATCGCCAGTGAGCTCGTTGACTTGACTCCCTACTTTGCAGCAAATTGCGAAGTGGTTCTTGCGCTGGCAGTTGTGACAAGTACGCCCGAACGCTGGGCACTTCCTTGGCGCGTGTGTCCGCGCGCATCTGGAACATATGTAGTCGGGCGGCTTCCTGGCGTTGCTGTTTCTGTGCCTCTCTTCCTGGTGGTGCCTTCCTGGCGCGGAAAAGTTCCGAATTGGATCTACTTGATGATCCCGTAGCCATATTTCTTGCTGCGCTGCTGTTGCTTCTGCTGCCTTGCAACTCTGTTCTGCTTTATGTAGCGTGAGACTTGTGTTGCTCAGCAGCTTCTCTCGTAGTTTATCGTTTTGTATTCCAAAAACAATCTGATCCCGGATCATGGAGTCTCGGAGGTCTCCAAAGTTACACAGACTGGCTTGAGTCTTTAAGTCTCGCACGAAGTGCTCAAAAGGTTCGCCTGGCTCTTGCATTCGTTTCCTGAACACGTACCGTTCGTATGCCTCATTGCTCTGGCTCTTACAATACTCGTCAAACTTCTTGACTACCGTAGCGTAATCGGCGTTGATTTCGCCTTCCGAAAAAACGAAGGTATTAAATACCTCTATGGCTTCCTCGCCTGCAGTTGTAAGCAGCAACGCAGTCTTCGTCTGCTCTGTTCGTGGTTGCCCGGAAGGTTCGGTAGCCGTCAAGAAGAGCTCAAATTTCTGCTTGAACAGTGGCCAGCACTTGCCTATGTCTACTGTGAAGCGTACGGCACCCGGTGGTCGAACAAATTCCATCCCGACTGCTCGGCTCGCCGTCGGTGCCTACGTATGCGGCGATGGGTGCGCGGCACTTCTCACACCATGTATCAATGACATACTACGCCGGGTGGCCGGTTGTGGAAAAAGCCCGCTTTATTGAACGTGTGCCGGTTATATGTACTGAACGCGTGCGTATCGTGTACATCTCTAAACAGTTCATGCGCATATCTTGCGCCACGTGTATGATACAGGCGTGACACTTTCATTCGTAAATGCTCACATTCTGTCGTCCTTCTTGCGTTAACTATCTGGCAGCTGTTCGATTTGTTCTTCTAGAGACATCTTCCGGCCAACCGCAACAAGCATCGCCTTATGGTCGGTGAAATGGCAAACAGCACATTATCTAATCTTTGCTGTTTACTTGATATGATATAGTCACGCGGTATTGTTACTAGAAGGGCCAGACGTAGAGAGCGTCTTGGGGCAGCCACTTTATCGGAGACCTTGTCCTAATTTGGCGGTGATAGCGATGACAGGCGCAGCTGTCTTTCGGCGGGTCACAAGAGAAAGAGCACCACGGCTTGGCGACGCACGCCGTTTTATACCCCGCAGAATTGCGAACGCCACAGCATTATTGACGCGCGTTCATACCAGACGCCTAGTGTTACGCATGCACAGACACAAGCCGAAGATAGCAATGCTAAGAGCGCGCGTTTGTCGCTTTAGATGAAAAGACGCCATGTGGCAATATGTTTCCTGTCCTAAAACGGCGGAACCATACAGGCTCTGCTGTAGTCGCATGGCCTCCGAGATGGCGGGCGCGCCCGCCGTCTCGGAGGCCATGGTAGTCGAAACATGCTTTTCACAATGTCTCACAGATGGCAGCTCATTATCTAACGTTTGCTGTTTGCTTGATATGCTCAAGTTTCGTATAGAAGAACTTCTTGCTGGGCGAGTTGGTGCATGACTTTTTTCCAGGTTGTTGCGCGTAGAATGAACAATTTCCTAAAAAGGTATGCCGAATGGGTTTCGAAATACTTGCACATTGTGTTTTTACGTTCCCTAGAATAAAGCCAACTCCAGAATGACTGGAGAACAGCACGAGTGATACCACTTCATAAAAGCGGTGCCAAAGAGTGTATAAAGAATTATCGACCGATATCGTTAACGTCTACCAGCTGCAAAATATTAGAGCATATTATACATAAACATATCATAGAATTTTTGAATGCTCATAACATCTTGACAGAATGCCAGTATGGATTTCGGAAAGGGTACTCGACTTGTACAGAGCTAGTTGCTACCATTCATGACTTTGCCGTATCAGTAAATAATGTTAAACAAATTGATGCAATTTTTATGGACTTCTCGAAAGCGTTCGACAAAGTATCACACAGTAAGTTATTATTCAAATTACATTGTCTGCTTAGAAATGCTCATCTTGTTAAATGGATTTCAGCGTACCTGAACAACCGCCATCAGTTTGTTGCATTTAAAGGCCACCAATCTAATTACCTACCAGTGCAATCGGGTGTCCCGCAAGGATCGGTCCTGGGGCCACTCCTTTTTTCTTATATTTATAAATGACATAGTAAAAGACATCTCTGTTAAAATAAAATTGTACGCGGATGACTGTGTTCTCTATACAGAAGTTAATGACCAATCAGATCAGACACTATTGAACAATGATTTTCAGCGTGTTGCTTCTTGGTGTAAACGGTGGCAGATGTGCATAAACTTCGAGAAGACAGTTTTTATGCGGATAACTCGAAAGAAAATGCCCTTAATGTTTACATATAATTTCAACAGGGTGATTTTGTCTGAGGTGTCCGAATACAAATATCTTGGGCTGTGGATATCCAACGATCTTAGGTGGAATAAACATATTCGTTACGTTACAGCTAATGCTTAAAGGAAATTATCCTTTTTAAGGAGAACACTAACTTTGGCTACCCCTGCTGTAAGAAAATTAGCATACAATTCCATTGTCGTACCAGTCTTAGACTATGCTGCTGTAATATGGGACCCCTATACGAAAGGCAATATTCAGAAACTAGAAAATGTCCAAAAAAGAGCCATACAGTTCATTTATAACGATTTCCGACGCAGTTCAGTACGTGAGCTGCAAGCTCGCGCTAACCTAACGCCGTTAGCCGAAAGAAACCGCTCGTCACGACTACAATTTTTGTATCAGTTAATTAAGGGGCACTATAACGTCAACGTTAGTGAATGGATCTCGTTCTCATCCGGGTATTCAACGCGCCAAAGGCATGAACTAACAATCACTCCTTTCCGTTCTCGTAACGACTGTTTCAAGTATTCTTTTTTCCCACGAACAGCCCCAGATTGGAATAACCTTAGCAGCACCATCGTTCGAGCACATTCTTTTTCAGCATTTTCGTCCTTTCTTGATGGCTAAGCATAATGAGTTGTTTTTCGTATATACTGTGTGTATTACATCTCCGTTGCCTGTTGTTTTATTGCATTTACACATTTGAAATATTCTTTGCTATGTAATTGAACCTGAATTTGTTGCCTTTAGTGTATGTAATCATCTTCCAGTATGTGTATGTGTGTATATATGTGTGTACATATATATATGTATATATATATATATGTGTTGTTGTTTTGTGGGGTTTTACGTCCCAAAACCAGTTCTGATTATGAGAGACGCCGTAGCGGAGGGCTCCGGAAATTTCGACCACCTGGGGTTCTTTAACGTGCACTGACATCGCACAACACACGGGCCTCAACATTTCGCCTCCATCGAAATGCAGCCGCCGCGGCCGGGATTCGATCCCGCGACCCTCGGATCAGCAGCCGAGTACCTTAGCCACTAGACCACCGTGGCGGGGCATATATATGTGTGTGTGTGTATGTATATGTGCATGTATATATATATATGTATATATTTTTGAGTGCCATTATGATACATTTTCTTCATGTATCGTATCCCACCCTGCTAAAACCCCGGAAAGGGTTGCAGTACCAATAAATAAATAATAAATAAATAAAAGAAATAAATCAGGGGAAGAACAAGGCAGACAGAAAGAGCGCAAACTATCAACTGGTTTATTTGCTCTTGAAACAGCTTATATAAGCATGCTCAATCGTCACAAGGATAGGAAAGAGGGTTGAAAGGGGGGGAGAGGGGAAGCATACAGTTCAGAAAACCTCACCGTCACATACACCTGCGCAAAAACTGGTCTTCAGCCTTATACAAGGTAACAGAAGTGTCGCTTATACATTGATCACCTTTATCTTTAATAAAAAACGCTTCTAGTAGTTCACGGCCAACTCTGGTCTGGCTCCTCCCGAGTATCTTAATCTTTTTTAGTAAAGGCTCGCATCCCATGCACTTGTTGCAATGAGCAGGCAAATTCGCTCCTTCTCTTTTTTCCAGAGACGAGGCATGCTCCGCCGTACGTTCATTCACGCATCGCCCTGTTTAGCCCACGTAAGACCTTCCACACCTGAGGGCTATTTCATATACCACCTTCGTGGCACACTTCACAAAAAATTGGCCATGTTGAATTCCGCACCCGCTGCCTCGGGCTTCCTTCCCACTGATTCTAGGGCATAACCCGGCCAATTTCTTAGGTGCCGAAAAAACCACATCGACACCATGCCTATTTCCCACTTTTTTTAAATTGTGGGCAACCTTGTGCATGCACGGCACAAGTTTATTCTCCTACAAGTCGCCGAATGGGCTCATTTTCGTCGTGACACCTGCCAAACAAAATGCGTTAATGAGACTCCTTCAACTACCTGACATTTATGTGGTGTTTTTTTCCGCCAAAGTTCCAAGTAACATCGTGGCTTTGTGGTAGGACACCTGCTTGCCACGCAAACAGCCGGGGTTCGATCCTCAATGGGACCGATAGTTTGTGTTGTTTGTTTCACTTTATTTGCATCATTCTCGATTTTTCGCTCACGGAGAGACACCGACACCGACGGCGGTATTTCGGCGAAACGAGCTCTCTAACGCTATCGCGTTAACAAGTTGCATCAACAAAACTTTGCTGAACATCGGTGAGAGTCATGTCTTTTTTTTTTCACAAATATTGCTTTGAAATTTTGTCACCCTGCCACAACAAGTAGCTCAAATTTAGCTGAAAAGCTGTTTCAGTACTGAACAGAGTGGATGCTCGAGTGAGTTGGTGACACATGATCCACTACAGGTGTACTACGCCGAAGCAGTATACCTGTGCTCGTCTGTCTTTTTCGCAGTCCTTGTTTGCTACGGCACAGTATACCTGATTCAGTACTGCAGCCTGTTCTATGATACTGATTCAGAGAATTCACTTGATGAATTTCAGAGTGTATAGAGTATTGATTCAACCACGTTTCTGATCATACTCTGCACCGCTATGACTCAACCTTATCAATTGTTTTTTATGGCTCCCAGCTGTCATCTTGAGTTTTGGCAGGGATGGATGGAAGTCAGCAGTGTCCCCTTTTAATGGATGTGATTGTTAATACGACCAACCTCTTTATTAGTCCTCTCTGTGCGAACAAGCTGTCGGTTCTGATATTCTTTTCTGTACTTTCCTGACCCAACTATTTCAGCCCTCTCTTATTTTTCTCTGGCAGATCCATTTAAGTTCCCGAAACTGTCCCAGAAATCTTATATCCCGTGCAGAAATAATTGTTCTTTTATTATTGGGTTGATAGTGACATTTGAATATGTTCTGTAGTTTCTGAAACCTTTCTATATGTTAAGCAAGCACAACTTGTGTCTTTTAGAAAGTCCTCAGTTTCTTCTATAGCTTCACATCCTCTGACAGCCTAATTGGGCCTCAAAGAGCAAAGAACTTTCCATGAAATTATCGTAGAATGCTTGTCTTTTCATTTCACTCTCTGCTGTCTGATATACTTCCACTGTTCGTTTCTCCTGTACTGCTTCTACCCAGTGCACCTTTATCTGACTTCATTTCTGATCCCCTTTTCTTCAGCACAGCGTACCACCTTCAATATTTAATTATTATTATTTTCCTTCTCGTTATTTACTTCTACTGTGTGTTCAAATGCTTCCTACTTAAGCATTAATATTGTTACGAAGAGCTGCGAAAGGATGGTTTTATTAACAGGAGATCAAGAGATGGATGCTGGTGATGTCGCGGTTCGGTCTCAAGCTCTTCGTCCTCTTCTTCTACCTTTCTGCCAAGTGTGCGTTACACTCCGCCGCAAGCAGACGAGGCCAGTAGGGCGAGTCAAGAGGAAGCAAGGGGGTAGAAACGTTTCAAGCAGGTACCGTGTGTCACCTGCGTTTTGTTTGATCGCCGACCATTGCACAACAGGCGAGCTACTAGATACGTAAGTTCGCTCAAACGATCCAGAACAACGAATGGGCCTGAATACTGCGAAAGGAACTTTTGTCACATTCCACGCTTACGTTCAGGGGTCCAGAGAAGCACGAAATCACTTTTGGCGAAAGAAACATTCTTGTGACACTCATCCTATCGCTCTTTTGAACGGCGTTGCGAGGCCAAAGTACGCAGACGGGCTGTTCGACGAGCTTCTTCCGCGAGACACACAGTCTTAGACACAAAATCGTCGTTGTGCAGTACAAATGGCAAGAAAGTATCCAGGGCGCTGCATGGTAACCTTGCATACGGGAGGTAGAATGGGCTGTAGTTCGTGGTTTCGTGTTTCGCAGTAGTGTATGCGTATGTTATGAAGTGCAGCACTTCGTCCCAGTTCTTATGATTTGAGGAAACGTACATGCCAAGCATGTTGTTCAGAGTTCGGTTTGTCCTCTGAACGAGACCATTGGTCTGCGGATGATACGTCGTGGAGTGACGAAACTCTGAAGTGCACAGGCGAAGGAGCTCTTCAACGGCGTCAGCGGTGAACTGCCGACCACGGTCGCTGATAACACGTGGTGGGCCGTGACGAAGGACGACGGAACGCAGCAGGAAGACCGCCACGCAAGCAGCGGTGGATGAAGGTATGGCGGCGGTTTCAGCGTACCTGTCAGCGCAATTTGCAAGATGGTCCACGCAGACGATTATCCAACCGTTCTTGTTAGTAGATAGCGGGAATGGACCCATAAGATCGATGCCTACTTGCTTGAAAGGCGTACTTGGAGGGGTTAAAGGCCGGAGAGGGCCCGGTGCAGCAGCGGTCGGTCGCTTGTGACGCTGGCACGTTTCAACTTCAACTTCAACTTTATTCTTCTAGTTACAGACTAGAAACGTCCTCCGGGGCTAAAAGCTGCCGTGAGCAGCTTGACTGGACCCAGGAGGCGTTGTACATGACAGCGCGATAACAGTAAACGTTTCGGTACAAACCTAAAACGAAAATTTGACACTCAGGTACATGCTTTACGACAGGATGTTTAACATTCAACAAGAGACATTGTTGTGCAAATAAAGAGGCAATAAAACAAAACATGGTCATTTAATATGCATCATTATACAATAATATATATGCTTACATGTTAACAAAATACATCTTCAATTCTTTGCGAGATAGATTAGTAGCGTTCACATGATTATTTAGAATTTTCGGCAAATTGTGTTTAATGGATTGCAACTTATATTCGGTGCGAAAGCGTGGTACATACCAAGGTTCAGGGTTTCTGAGGTGCACAGGTATCTCATGGTGTTGCAAGCTCGCTATGGATGTAAGAAAATCGCTATATTGTTTTTTTGCAAAATAAAATACTTGTAAAACACGGTATTCGTAGTATCGATCTACCCATATGATTTGGTATTTTTGTGACAATGTTTTTGTTGTTGATCGCGGTTCGATATTAGCAATGTGCCGAAGAAGCGCCTTCTGTAATGTAATAATTTTATTTATGTTAGTTCCCGTTGTGGTCGCCCATACTAAACAGCAATAATTAAACTGCGAGGTGAATAATGCGTGATAAATTTGTAGCTTGGCTTTTATCGGCATGAAAGTTCTACAGCGAGATAATACACCGGCAACAGCAGAAAACTTGTTCCGAAGGTTATTAAAATGAGCGTCCCAACTCAAATGACATGAAAATATTACCCCAAGGATTTTATGTTCATTAACTAGTTCTATATTTTGGCCTGAATAAGTGATTGAGTACTCCAACTGAAAAGGTTTATTTCTGGCTCTAAATAGAATGGCTTTGGTTTTGGTGGGGTTAATTCTAATCACATTTAAAAGTGACCAATCAGATAGTTTCACTAGGAATGCATTACATCTGATAATTAGTTGGTTTGCGTCCTTTCCATTAAAGAGTATGGTGCTATCATCCGCATATATAAAGAAATCAACTGTAGGATCTATATTTACTAAGTCATTAATATACAGATTAAATAATAGGGGGCCCAAAACACTCCCTTGCGGCACTCCGTTTTTAAGTGTTACGAAAGAAGAGAGGATGTTGTCGATACATACACACTGAGTTCTGTTTGCAAGATATGATTTCATCAAAGCGAGTGGATGCCCGCGTACTCCGTACATTGATAGCTTATATGCAAGAATGTCATGGTTGAGGCAATCAAATGCCTTGCTAAAATCAATGAAGAGTCCGAGGGCGAATTTTTGGCTGTCTATGCTTTGCACGATACTTTCTTTCAAGGATAAAAGGGCTGCCTCAGTAGATCTACCTTTTCTAAAGCCAAACTGTGAGTTTGTTATTACATTATGTTTGTCCAGAAACTTAGTTAGGCGAGCAGCAATAATTTTTTCTAGCACTTTAGAAAAAATGGGTAGGACAGATATCGGCCTATAATTGGAAACATTATTGATATCGCCGTTATTGAATAACACAGACACCCTAGCTCGTTTCATACCATCTGGAAAAGTCGCCGATTCTATTGCTAAATTGAATATATGGACCAACGAGTGAATAAATGGAAAGTAATCTAAAACGTATTTTATTGGCTTAATTTGTAAATTGTCGATATCTAATGCTTTGCTGTTACTTAAATTTTTAATTATTGTAAACACCTCGTGTTCGTCAGTTGGCTCCATAAATATGGTTTCTGTAACGCATTTACTTAGTGAATACCTGACTTCGGAGTCATGGGTGTGCGTACCACCTGCATTCACAAAATGAGTATTAAAGTGGTCTGCCAGCTAGTGCTTTGCCGCTTAACTCGCAATTTTTATAACTTATCGATTTTGGTACATTACTTTTAGTTTGACGACCTAAAACGCTATTTATTACTTTCCAAACCGCATCCGGACGTTTCCTGCTAATTTCAGAAAAAAGGCATTGATAGTAATCTATTTTCGCTTGCCTTAGTATTTTATTCAGTCTATTTCTTTCTGTCTTGAATTCCTTAAGTTTAATTTCTGATCTGGAGTGTAGAAACGCATGGTAGAGGCGGTTCTTGTTTTTTATCATTTTGATATGCTCGCTCATAATCCACGGTTTTCGTATCTTTTTAGATTTCCTAACTTGCTTGAATGGGAAATGTGCAGTGTAGATGCGCACGAAAGCTTCAAGAAACTCGTTATATGCTTCGTTCACGTTTGTTTTTCTTAGCACAGAATCCCAACTGTGCGTACTTACAGCCAAACTGAATAAATCCAGTGCTTCATTAGAAATGTGTTGGTAAGTGATTAAATCAGTGTTTTGTTTGATAGTGTTTTCCAGTGCATACACTATAAAGACTGGACAGTGATCACTAATATCATTAGAAATCGTACCCGCAGTATGCACAGACGTTTCTATATTTGTAATGAGAAGGTCGAGGGCAGATGAGGTCGACTGAGTAACCCTTGTTGCTGTAGTGATCAGATTGGCAAAGCCAGACGATAGTAGTAGACTGTTTAAATCATGCACATGCTTATTGTCGTCTAAAATATTTATGTTGAAGTCGCCTCCACAGACAAAATGAAGTTTATTAAATGAGCAGTATTCTAGAAGCTTACCAAAACAACTAAAAATATTCTCTTGCGACATAGCGCAATTCACTAGCGACATAGCGCTTGGTTGTTTGGTACATGTTAGGCCAGTAAAAGCGTTCGTGCGTGCGATGTAGCGTTCGTACGAATCCAAAATGGCCTGATGTCGCATCGTCATGCATGGCGCGTAGGACTTCGGAACGGAGGTTCTCGGCGACATCTAGGAGGAAACGTGCTCCACTCCCAGAGTAGTTGTTCTTGTATAGCAAGTCATCACAAATAGTGAAACGACCGCTGCCTTGAGGTCGTTGCGTTGCTCACGTTGAAAGTCTGCCGTGTCAGGGAATGAACAAGTAGTAGCCACAATGCAGTCATCGAAACTATCATCATCGGTCCCGGTAGTTGCCAGAGGAATGCGGGAAAGGCAGTCCACGTCGGCGTGACGACGGCCACTCTTATACGAGACCACAAAGCCGTATTCCTGAAGGCGCAGCGCCCATTGTGCGAGGCGACCAGATGGATCCCGCAAACCGACCAGCCAGCATAAGGAATGGCGGTCGGTGACTATCTTAAATGTCCTCCGTAAAGATAACATCGGAATTTCTGGACGGTGAACACAGCTGTCAGGCATTCTTGCTCGGTGACCGTATAATTGCGCTCCGATTTGCTCAGACAGCGACTCGCATATGCAACTGCATGTTCTGCGTTGTTGTGACGTTGTACAAGCATGCCCCTATTCCAATTCCGCTAGCATCAGTGTGGACTTAGTGGGTCGAGATGGGTCAAAGTGACGCAAGAGGGGTGCTGATGTCATTATAAACTTTAGTTGCGGAAATGAAGCGTCACACTCTGGTGTCCATTTGAAGGCCGTGTCCTGCCGCAGCATACATATCAACTGATACCCGATGCCGGCGAATCGGGTTACAAAACGGCGAAAATATGAGCAGAGGCCAATCAATGAGCGAAGTTCTCGTGCTGACTGCGGTGGTTTGAAAGAGCTGACTGCTTCAATTTTTCGAGGATCGGGTCTGACGCCTTCTCTGTCGACTAAGTGCCCCAGAACCAATGTTTGAAGTTCGCCAAACCGACATTCTTCGCGTTTAAAATCAGTCCAGCCTTTTCGATGCAATCCAGAACGGGTGTGCGGGTGTTATGCTCTTGCAAGGTACGGCTTAAAATCACATCATCATCTATGTAGCACATGCATACCTCCCACTTTAAGCCACGTAATATCGTATCCATGAACCTCTCAAACGTGGCAGGGGCATTACAAAGAACAAAAGGCATAACATTAAATTCTTATAGAACATCCGGGGTCACGAAAGCGGTCTTTTCTTTGTCTTTAGGTTCCATAGGTATCTGCCAATAGCCTGATTGCAAATCAAGTGTCGAGAAATAAGATGCAGAGTGTAGGCAATCGATAACGTCGTCGATTCGTGGTAGTGGATACACATCCTTCTTTGTTACTGCATTCAAACGCCTATAATCTACACAGAACCTCCATGAACCATCCTTCTTCAGAACCAGGATTACAGGAGCGGCCCATGGGCTAGAAAATTCCTGAACGACGCCCTTGTCCATCATTTCCTTTACTTGTTCGGCTATAACTTTGCGCTCGGACGATGACACGCTGTACGGCTTCTGGCGGATTGGGCGCGCTGTGCCGGTATCTATGCTGTGACGAGCTCGGGACGATGGTAGCTGAAGTGATGCGTCTCTGTGATTGAAGTCAAATGAACCAACATGTCGCCAAAGAACCTGCACGAGCGCTTGACGCTCAGACGTGCATAAATCCTTACTTATCATATTGAGCATTATCTCTTCGTAAGGGCCGTTACTGAGAGGGGCACAAACTGGAGCGAGGTCTGCAGTTAGCGCCCCTATTGGGCTGCATGAAACTTTGTCGAAAAGGGCGATTTTCATAGCGCGAGGAAGGACAACTGGCGCTGCGGAACAGTTCAGTGCCCACAATGTGGCGACTCCTTTCGCCATGCACACAACAGCGTGGGGCACAAGTACACTCTTTTCGTGC
>JABSTT010005722.1:0-12474 GCA_013339685.2 Hyalomma asiaticum | reverse complement strand
AAATTTTGGGGTTGCGTGGGGATCTAACTGAGAGGGTGTTAGGGGTGTGTGTATAAATTCCTGAACTTGTCAGTTACCGACCCACCTGTAAAATGGCTAACTGCTCCACCCAATTATGTCGATTGTGGTCGTTTGTGCCACCTTTCCAAGGGAATTCTGGAGAAATATTACATGAAGCTTATGCCAGAATGTTACAAATGCTCCTTGTGTTAAAACTAATTATAACTTAAGCACAACATAGTCATCACCTTGATAAATTGAGTATCATATCTATGAGTGCGGCCACTAAAACTATCCCGTTTGCTGCTGCTATTTTCAGCTGCATTTCTCTCTGATGTATGTTCAAATTTTCTTCCACTGTACAGTTCTTTTTCTACCACTACTGTGGTGGTGAGCCCGCTAAAGAACTTTTGTAGTGAGAAGTAGCTTCATTTAATGTTTTCTTGCACATTGTCCAGCATAGTTGTAGACACTGCCACATCAGAGCACTTGACTGCTGGCTATCGTAGACAAAATAGAGAGCTAAGGGTTAGAAACTGCTTTCTCTCAAGTTGCTGTTAGAGTATACATCCATTGCAACTGTCCATTGTTGCAAGGGCAGGTGTTTTGGCTGCAGTTTAAGGAGTTCTCGCATGACTTCATGTGCAGTTATCAAGGGGAAGTTCTGCATGTTTAAAGAAACCTATTGATGTCTTCAATGTAAGCTTTGTTTAGACATATGGGGCATTGCTGTCATTTGCAAGTTTTTGTTCCCATCCTTGTGTTTATGTTAGATTGTTCAAGGTACAGCAAACATGCTACAAGGCGAGATTGTAAAAGCAGCCCTACAACAGGATAATAATATTGAACGATGCAGCTACAATGGCAATTTTTGCTTAGAGTACCTTTTTGATATAAGTGTAATATGACGTATTGTAGTTCTGTAAATATTAAGTATTTCACTAATATGCTGCGCAAATCCATATTTTACACTCCTTCCTAAAATGTGTTCTGTTGTGTGAAAGCAGGTTCTTGCTTAAACCAAAATGTATCCTAAATGATGGCATGCCTTTTAATGATCCTGAAGGGGCCGTGAAAAGAATGAAGCTGCCTTGTTCTAATTTCAGTGCCTCAGTGAGCATTGAACGTGCCAATTCCAAAATATCTTGGTGCAACATTCAGTGTGCATTTAATAACACCTATTTGAAATCCTAGTCTTTTTGCGATTGGAAACGACCACAGGCTGGCATGGGCTAATTCACTGACATCACTGAAGGCATACATATTGTTTGCTGTGATATAATGGATTCATATGAACGCTAGAAAGTAAGAAAATACTTGAGCCCCATGTGGTACCGTTGTATGATGACAAGGCTGGAGCACTGTTTGTTTTCCCATTGCCCCCAAGGTGCGCCAATTTATGAGGCTGTGGTGCCGACTAAGATGACGTCAGCTGTAGCGTTGAGGGACGTGTGTGCTGGGGAAATCGAAACTGTGTTTTCATCATTCTAAATCCACATGATGCAGGAACGGTGTATAATGTATTGGAGAGACAGGATTCCAAATTATACATATAAAAAAATTTTCCAGAAAACGTTTCACGACCCTTTTTAATCATGCGTTAATTTCGTACAGCACAAGTTATCTCAAGTGTTCATCTTGCCTTCCAGCTTTATTCCACATGATTTTGATTTCAAAGCACACATTGATTGGTGCTTGGGGACCATGAAAAAGTGTGGATCCATTAGCCATATTCAACTCCCACTTGCAACATTCACATGTAGTTTCCAGTACTTATCTACAGCTCTTTCTTTCTTAGTCCAAAAAGTAAAGCAAAGCAGGAATAAGGTGCAAGGCTAACTTGAATAAATGTAAAAGCACGCAGAACACACAGATGAGGAGAGGCACAAAAAAGAAAAGAAAACACACATGCAGGTGCTACTTCCACACCTTTATCACTGCGATACCGGTGTTACTTATACACCACCTAATCTGCCTTATCCTGTGTGCATAAGTCTGATTTCACCAAAACTTGACACAATTCAAAACACTCTTGTCGTACTAAGATAATCAGATTCTTGTTTTTGTCACTGCAATTTATGGCTTGCTCATACACATTTCACCCACCTTTACAATCTCTTGGGCCTCGATAGTCTCCCTTGTTAGCTAATTTCTCTTCCAGCACACTATTCTACATGTGTTAAACAGAACAGAACTGCATTCCTTACAATGCATTGCCAAAAACCACAAGTCACGTTCCTGACATTATCACTCTGCTCACTGAAGCGCTGATTAAGGCATGGCCAGTTTGTCCTACGTGGATGCGATGACGTGTCAGTGATAAGCAATATACAACACGTTCAGAACATTCCACAAAGCTCTCATCTTTTGTGCGGTTCTTTCTGCAGCCACGATTGCTGTGTGGGTTTGGAGCCATGACCTTGGACAGCCTTTTCAGCTTTCTTGGCGCTAACAGGACTATGTGCCCGTTTGCTCGCTCAGAATTTTTTTGCAAATTGTGGGAGGCCTTGTATATGTAAGGTAACACACTTATGTGACTCCCTCGCTCAAACTGCTTGGCTGGTGTTTGACCAACCTTTCAAGTCTCAAGATACGCCCAACCACAGAGACTAGTGAAGTCTCAGTGGCTCCTGCTGGTGTTACGAGCCACGTGCAAGTACGGCACTGCTCCCTTACCACTCGGCTCATTCAAGAGGGCAGTAGCTTACAACTTGGCTGATTCAAAACTGGTAAAGAGGGCAGTAGTTTCAAGAATGTCTTAATGAATTCGTGCCATCACTTGGTTGCTGTAAGCTATGGCCAACAAAAATAAGACTGACTGATGCTGGCTATCCCCAGATTTTAGTTGTCTCTGTGGCTGAGCGTGTCTCGAGGCTTGAAAAAAGTTGGTCAAACAACAGCAGAGCAGTCGCGTAAGTATGTTACCTTACATACACAAGGCCTCCCACAATTTAAAAAGAATTGCTCAGCAAGCAAACGTGCATGTAGTTTTTTCAGCACCAAACAAGCTGGAAAGGTCACGACTCCAAACACACAGGAATCATGGCAGCAGAAAGAACTGCACAAAAGACAACAGGTTTGTGGAATGTGCTGATGTGTTTGTTTATTGCCTACCATTGACATGTGGTCGCAGCTATGTTGGCTAAACCGGCTGTAGGCTTAGTGAGTGCAAGTGAGCATGGTTATAATGTCAAGAACATGGCTGGGTGGTTTTTTTGCACTGCATTGTAAGGAGTGTGGTTGTGTTCCATTGTTTAACATGTGCAGAACAGTGCGCCGGAACAGAAATTAGCTAACAAGGGATTATCGAGGCACAAGAGATTGTAAAGGTGGGTGAAATGTGTTTGAGCAAGCCATAAATTGCACTGACAAAAACAAGAATTTGATTATCTGAGTATGACAACACTGTTTTGAATTGTGTCAAGTTTTAATGCCCTCAGACTTATGGGCACAGGATATCGCAGATTAGTTGGTGTATAAGTAGCACGGGTATCGCAATGATAAAGGGTGTTGGAAGTAGCGCCTGCATGCGTATTTTTTTTTGTGCCTCTCCTCGTCCGTGTGCTCTGTGCGCTTTTATGTTTCTTCAATATGGTGTAGCAACATTAGGTTGTAGTTACCACTATTACACCTTGGAATTGCTAATGTTGGAACACGCCAAAGCTTATCACTTGCATACCAATGCAAAGCCCTGGTACTATGAGGACATTTGTTTCACTGCCTGCACTTTTGTGGTTGCGCCCACACACAAAACATTAGTTCTGTAGTTGCAGGCCTTTTAAGCAGAACAGCACAACCTTTTGGTGTTAATCCTTAGGGACACTGTTAAGTTCACTTATGCAGAGTTTTGTAATGTTTCCATGGTAAACTGTTAGTCAAAGAGCACAAATACCTTGCACTGCCAATAGTGTGGACATCATATATGCGCCATGTGTCTAAATATAAGATAGACATTGCTAACCATAATGAACATGAGAGCAATGCTTCATCATGCTTATTAGCCTCACAATGCAAGTGGGTAAATAGACAAAAAGTGAAAAATGAATAAAGGGTCACAAGTCAATGTCTGTACACCACTCAAGGTTCAGATAACACTGATACAGTACACCATGATAATGACCACAAGCATAATTAAAGCATGGCAATCATACCTCATAAAAAGTAAAAATTAGGAACTACTGCTATGGGAAAGTGGTCATGATGATTGCTTAATGAAAGGTACAGGTCTAAGGATGTGACACAAGTTACTGTCACATGCATGACATGATGTCCTACAATGCGATCATGACTAAGCAAAAGAGATTGCAACTCTAAAATTAGTGCAGTGGTTTAGAAATTGATACTATGATGGTAAGAGAAGGACACTTTACAGAATTATGATGGAAGTCGGTCATGCTCATGACTGAACAGTAATGACAATGGCAGCAAAAAACCCGTTCTACCACTAAAGGTTCAGTGTTCAGACGCCAAAGTCATGTTTTGACTACAAAAGGCATGAGATTTTGTCTTGGTATCACTTGAGTGATCACTGAGGATTCCTCGGAATTTTTTTGACCACCAGCTAAGATTTTCCTAATTGAACAGACGTTTCGTAGGCACACCTTACGTGAAGAGCTGCACTGTATTTGCCACACATTTTGATGTTTTTTGTGAAAAAGGCTAGAATATCTGCATTTTCATTTTCAAGGAACGCGCTACTGCAATCTCATGGGGTTAACGGCCATGTGATAAATCATAACAAGGATAGCGATTATTGTACTGTTACGCCTTAACTGTATGTGTAGAGATATGTAGAGTTTTAATCTGCAAGGCGTAAGGTATATCTTGTATAGTATTTAATTCCATGATTCGCTTCTTATTATTCAATTGTTTTTACAGGAAGCATTGGTTCAGAGAAGCGCTCTGTGGCCTACTAGCAGCAGCCTGCCAAATGTCCCTTACGTGTATCAGACTTTCATCCCGATGTATCCAATTGGTGCTTATAATACAGTGGAACTCAAGCAAGGCAAGTTTTTTCCCCCCTCTAGATGGTCAACTTACTGTTGTCTAGCTGCCACCAGTCTCACAATGTAAGTTCCATCTTTGAGTGTCACCTTTAGTTTGCCATGCATGTTTTACTAACATGTACTGTGCAAGTTATAGACCAGAGTCTCAGATCGTGCCGTAGTGCCTGATTCATAAGTCCCCCCAGAGAAAGCTTTAGCCAGCGCATGAGATTAAAGTGCTGTTATCTGGCACATTACTTTGTGGACCATATAATTTCAGTATGTGTTAAGGGATGCCTGAGAGCTAACATTATAAAAGAATTTGTGCCTTAGTCTACCTGTGGTGTACACTCGGTCGTTATTAGAGGACTGTCAGCCATCACTACAAGCATTATGACTAGACAAATATCAAACACACACACACATTGGAAATACTTTACACATAACAGAACGCCTGCAGCTCCTTACGTCCCACGTCAGCATGATTGCTTGCAGCAACCTAACCGTATAGACTGTGGACACTAAATTGTTCTGCAGAAAAAAATTAATACACATTGGAGTGATGACGTTTCCGAATTAAAGAATAGACTGGCATTTATTAAGAAGTAGAAACACATTCACAGTGCTGGGGAAAAACTACACGAGTTTTAGGTTCCTCGCTCACTACCACGGGAGATGAGGGCACTGGCATGCGAACAACAGACCCAATTGGATTGCCAGTGTGGTGCTATCAGGGATCTGCAGGTTATTTCTCATTGCCAAGTACAGGACTATACTTCTAGGGAAAGCCAACGAAGAGTCACTAATCATGTAGGGGATGCTGTTGTCCAAGACGATCAAGTAATACTGGTTCACTTTTCATTTACCATACATCTCAGCCATACCTAGGTGTTTCAAAAAATGCTTATGTCCCCTGATAAAGGTGCCAGTCTTTCTTGGGCTACTTAAACATGAAAATAACTTGGTTGTCGTCTTCTGTCTGTCGCTTGATTCAACGAACTGCCTGGCCAAAACCGATTCACTGGGTTGTGAAAGCCAAGCGAGCTATTAGCACTGGTGGTTGCGGTGTCATGTGTGTCAACTCGATAAAGCGCAGAGAAACCTCAGGCTTAATTGAGGAAAGATATATGTACATAACCATGATCTGGACCATTAATTAATTATATACACATTGGACTTGTTTCTAAACTAGTAAATAAAAATCAGCACATTAGAAATGTCTGAAGACACACCAAAGCAATAAAATGTCCTAACACATGGCAAAAGAACAGGGCAAATGCAGGAAACTTGAATTCAGCAAAACCCCATTGCATTCTTCATGGGAGGAGAGCAAGGTTTTGTTTAAAGAAATACAGCCCCTACTCCAGCGTTTCTGAAATGAAGGCCACTTTGGGATGGATCTGCTCCGTGTACATAGACAAAAATTAAGGCTTAAGCTATTGCTCCAAATATACAACTCTAACACAGGTATTAATCATTATAACTACTTTTTGGAGTGCACTACTCATCTACTCGCTGTGATAAAAACAAAAACATTTCCACCTTTGATACAGAAGCACACTTTTTTACTTGTTCTTTCCTAAAACAATAAGGAATTGGAATAGCTTAACAGATAGCTTACTAAACATAACAGATAATGATTATATTTTTTTATATGTTTCAACATCACTCTTCAGAAAAGGAATGTGTATACTAAGTGTCTTTAGAATGTATTTGTTGAGCCATGCGTATGTTTCTATGACAGTATTAGTGATCTCTGTATGTGTGTGCATGTGTGTATGTGCGTGTATGCAACACACCCTTTTTTACTATTTATGTTATTTTTCCCTACGTAATGTCTCCATGGCAATGTAGAAAATCTGTAAATAATACAGAAATATCAGGGCCACCAGAAGACTATCATCTTTCGATGTCATTTGCAGCAAAGAAAGCAGATATGCCACCATTTTTTGTATTTCCTGTTGTCCACTGAACGACCCATTGCTTTGGACGGGGCATGTAAGGCGATGGGCAGTTGTCTTTACACACCCAATTTGGCATTGGTACAACTGCGTATTTGTCATTAGTATGCTCTTTAATCCAACATAAACCAGCATTGATATGAGAGAAAGGAAATTGCGCAGGGTATTTGTGCAGTTCAGGTTGCAAAATTATTCCACAATTCTACAATGTTCCAGCAGCCAGCAATACGTACCTGCAGATGAGAAGCATGAACCCACACAACCTAGAATTATTTGCTATATTGCATACAGCACTCTGCATACCAGCCTTGATACAGAATACGAACTGTACTATGGTGTGCAAGATGATGCAACCTGCACTGCTTTTAAATTTCACCTCATGCCGCTGGCTCCGCTGTGGTATCACACAGTAGCTGGAAATGTGACTAGACCTCTTGTATGCTTGCTGACCGGTAGCAGTCTGACTCAGCAAACCTAAATTTGAAATATTGATAGCATCTAAGCTAATTTTTCTTTCCATAGTGACATTATACAGTCTTAATAACGAATATTATAATACAGTTTGCAGGCTCCTTTGTTAATTAAGGATATTTTGTACCTTTTTGTTTTGCAGGCACCTGTTCCCCACTAATCCACCTAGGAGGACAAACTGGGATGCTGGACAGCATTCAAGAGCATTTCTACACTTCAGAGATAATGAAGCGGAATCACCATATAAGGCAAACGTCATACTTAAGGAAGAAAACTGAATTTTGCAGGTTAAGCGCAACAGTTTAGTCGCAGATTATGCCATTGAGCTTCTCTCGTTGTCTGTAATGTGTTTGTTCTGTGCCACAACCATGCGTAATTATAGAGACTACAATGTGTGTTATGCAATGTGCATGCACTATTTCTTGCGTCTGAGTTCGCATGGTGTAGCTGCATGGCTTCCGTTCTCTTTTTTAGTAAATGAGCCCCAAATAATTTCACACATAGTGAAGTGGTTAGGCGTACATGGCTTCCTTTCTCTCTCATTAGTAAATAAGCTCCAAACAATTTATGCATAGTGAAGTGGTTCGGCTTGCAAGGCTTTCTCCATCTTTAGTAAATAAGCCCCAATTAATTTCGTACATAGTGAAGTGGTCAGGCTTCAATGGCTTCCTTATCTTTATTAAAAAAGCTCCAAATAATTCCACGCATAGGAAACGGTTGGAAGTTAGCGCTCTGTCCTCTTGTGTCGTTCTGCTTGGCCGTTTCTCTTGTTCCATAGTGCGCTATACCAGTTCAAGAAATGGTTAGGCTTGCATGGCTTCCTTTCTCTACCATTAGCAAATAAACCCCAAAAAATTTCACGTATAGTGAAGTATCGGAGAGGGACGTCACAGGAACAAGTGCTTCAGCAGCGAAACCTTTCCATCGATAATCTTTATGTACACAACAACACTCTTGCATCTAAAAAAGGTCATGGTGGCGAGACGCACTTCTATGAGCTTTTGTGCTCTCCAAGTCATTGATACTGAGGCTGACTTTTCATCCTAGGTGTCTTTTCCAGCCACTACATGCCTTGTACTATTTCATAGTCATGCAGTACCATTTCTCGTGTCAAGTAATGATTCAAGCGAAAGCTCTTGGCCACTGTCTGTCACACAGCTGTGCTGTCCAATAACTGTCTGATCTATAAATGAGAACACGAAATGTGCCCAACTGGGCGCTTGCTACATTTCTTCCTTGCTCGCATGGTGTGGTTACGCTTGCACGGCTTCCTTTTTCTATCTCTAGTAAATAAGCCCCAAATAATTTCACGCATAGGGAAATGGTTAGGCTTGCATGGCTTCCTTTCTCTACCTTTAGTAAATATAGTAAACAAGCCCCAAGAAATTTAACGTATAGGGAAGTGTTCGAGAGGGACGTCGCATCAACAAGTGCTTCATCAGCAAAACATTTTCCATCGATAATCTTTATGTACACAGCACTGTCACGTATAAAAAAGGTCAGGGCAGAATGCCGCTTAAGCTTTTGTGCTTTTCGAGTTAATGAAGCCGGACTGATTCCTCTCATCAGGTGTTTTTTACGACTATGACATCTCATGTGCTAGGTTGTAATCACGCAGCATCAACCTCTTGTCAAATACAGTGCTTCACATGAAACCTTGTGTGCATTGTCTGCCACACTCTTGTGCTATCCAACAACAGCATGGTCTGCACATAAGACTAAATGTGCCACATCTAGGTACCCACAACATTTTCTTGTTTGCTTTTATGGTGCATTTTGCTTGCTTGGCTTCTCCTACTTTCATAATCATTGCACAAGTGCCTCATCTGCGTCACTAAACTGAGTGTCGTTTTAAGGATGTTTCTGCAGCTCTTAAAGGTAATCTGGTACGTGATACGCATATTGTGTATGGAAAGAGCTACACTTTGTAGGGAATCGATGAACAATCGCAAGGTACGATTTAAAACAGGGAATGTCACGGGAGCCAACATTTCGACAAGCAGACTTGCTTCGACAAGTACGCTTGTCGAAATGATGGCTCCCGCGACATCCCCTGTTTTAAATCGTACCTTGCGATTTGTTCATCGATTCAAGCATCTATCTTCCCCTGAGCTTCTCTTCTAGTTTGGACTTTGTAGGGGAGTATTTTCAGAAAGCTTTTCCACATTTGTGATGATCTGATAAGACTAGGTACACATGCAGTGGCGCTGCATGTTTCCACGGTCACTGCGCCTGTACTCGCGTGGTGTGTTTGGGCTTACAAGTGTTATCTTTTACCTTCTTGGGTAAAAAAAACATACACTTTGTTGTGATATTAGTTAGTATTGCAAACAAAAGCACCACAAACTTAAGTTGCAAGAGGTTGTCCTGCTTCTGTGCCATTGTATAATTTGCAAAATAATGCCATCAAATGTATGTTATGGTTTTATTACTTGTATGATTTTCTAGGGAATAAAATTTTGTTTTGGTGCAAAAGGGAATATGCTGTCATTATTTGAATATGCTACACACACTTAATATTGACCATACAAAGAGCACATTTCCTTTTTTGGCGTGGTAATGTGTGGTAAGTACTTCACGAAGCAGCCAATCTAATACAGGACCATCCATTTCTTGATTACGGGTCAAGGTAGTAATGCATTTCTGAAATCACTACGTATAATATAAATGCACTGTACGTATTGAGAATTCTCCGTAAGCTCGGGCTTGATGCTTTCTGATTACGGAAATAGGTTGGCAGCAACTTACCTCCAACTTTCTCCGTATTCGGGGCCCATTTTTTTTACAGTGTGCTCAGCTTTAGCTACGCAAGCGGTGCCGAATTTTTTGCTTGGGACACGAGTGCGAGAAACGACGTTTTATGCACTTACTGTGCGCAACTGCTGTATTCACTAAAGAAACGGTCGAAACATCTTGAAAGGTAATGGTTTGCAAAACAACAAGGAAAGCACCTATATAAACCTCTAAATGACCCTCTAAGAAGTATGCACACAGGAAATTTCTCGCGCAGAAACATTGGTCTGTGTCATGTTTTGATGCTCTGATAACCTTGTGGTCGCGAAAGGAATATTTCCGTCATTTGGGCAGGGCTCGCAGATTAGCACTGCAATGTATGGATATTTGGAACGCAAATAATGCTCAAAATGACACTGCTCAGCTTTAGCGACCTAAGGAGTGCGGAATTTTTTGCTAGGAACACAAGTGCGAGAAACGACGTTTTATGCACTTACAGTGCGCAATTGCTGTATTCACTAAAGAAACGGTCGAAACATCTTGAAAGGTAATGGTTAGCAAAAGAACAAAGAAAGCACCTATATACACCTCTATGTGACCCTCTAAGAAGTATGCACACAGGAAATTTCTCATGCAGAAACATACGTCTGCGTCATGTTTTGATGCTCTGGTAAACTTGTGAATCGCGGAAACGACTGTTTTCCGTCATTCTTGCAGGGCTCGCAGATAGCACTGCAATGTTTGGCTATTTCGAACGCAATAATGCTGAAAATGACACTGCTAAGCGTTAGCGACGTAAGCGGTGCCAAATTTTTTGCTAGGAACACGAGTGCGAGAAACGACGTTTTATGCACTTACAGAGCGCAACTGCTGTATTCACTAAAGAAACGGTCGAAACATCTTGAAGGTAATGGTTAGCAAAAGATCAAGGAAAGCACCTGTATACACCTCTAGATGACCCTCTAAGAAGTATGCACACAGAAAATTTCTCATGCAGAAACATACGTCTGCGTCATGTTTTGATGCTCTGGTAACCTTGTGATCGCGAAACGACTATTTCCGTCATTGGGCAGGGCTCGCAGGTTAGCACTGCAATGTTTAGAAAATTTCTCATGCAGTAACATACGTCTGCGTCATGTTTTGATGCTCTGGTAACTTGTGATCGCGAAACGACTATTTCCGTCATTGGGCAGGGCTCGCAGATTAGCACTGCAATGTTGGCTATTTGGAACGCAAATAATGTTGAAAATGACACTGCTCAGCTTTAGCTACGCAAGCGGTGCCGAATTTTTTGCTAGGAACACGAGTGCGAGAAACGACGTTTTATGCACTTAGTGCGCAACTGCTGTATTCACTAAAGAAACGGTCGAAACATCTTGAAAGGTAATGGTTAGCAAAAGATCAAGGAAAGCACCTACATACACCTCTAGATGACCTCTAAGTATGCACACAGGAAATTTCTCATGCAGAAACATACGTCTGCTTCATTTTGATGCTCTGTAACCTTGTGATCGCGAAACGACTATTTCCGTCATTCTGGGCAGGGCTCGCAGGTTAGCACTGCAATGTTTGGACTATTGGAACGCAAATAATGTTGAAAATGACACTGCTCAGCTTTAGCGACGCAAGCGGTGCCGAATTTTTGCTAGGAACACGAGTGCGAGAAACGACGTTTTATTGCACTACAGTGCGCAACTGCTGTATTCACTAAAGAAACGGTCGAAACATCTTGAAAGGGTAATTGGTTAGCAAAAGATCAGGAAAGCACCTACATACACCTCTAGATGACACTCTAAAGTATGCACACAGGAAAATTTCTCATGCAGAAACATACGTCTGCGTCATGTTTTGATGCTCTGGTAACCTTGTGATCGTGAAACGACTATTTCCGTCATTGGGCAGGGCTCGCAGGTTAGCACTGCAATGTTTGGCTATTTGGAACGCAAATAATGCTGAAAATGACACTGCTAAGCTTTAGCGACGTAAGCGGTGCCGAATTTTTTGCTAGGAACACGAGTGCGAGAAACGACGTTTTATGCACTTACAGGGCGCAACTGCTGTATTCACTAAAGAAACGGTCGAAACATCTTGAAAGGTAATGGTTAGCAAAAGAACAAGGAAAGCACCTATATACACCTCTAGATGACCCTCTAAGTATGCACACAGGAAATTTCTCATGCAGAAACATACGTCTGCGTCATGTTTTGATGCTCTGGTAACTTGTGATCGCGAAACGACTATTTCCGTCATTGGGCAGGGCTCGCAGGTTAGCACTGCAATGTTTGGCTATTTGGAACGCAAATAATGTTGAAATGACACTGCTC
>JABSTT010005721.1:0-16129 GCA_013339685.2 Hyalomma asiaticum | reverse complement strand
CGACGTTTTATGCACTTACTGTGCGCAACTGCTGTATTCACTAAATAGTCTTTGCGGTGTATTGTTGGGGTCGGCTTGGGAACGAACAAGCCGAAGAAATCATTTTCGTTCAGTAAAAAGTGGGGAACTGGGCTCTGTCATCTGTTTTTAAAACAGATCGTAAGTGTATTGGTTTCTAAGAGATCAGACTAATGATTTCCTGATACTCTGATACAAACACGCTTCATGATGCACCTGGGGTCCATCTCTCCCTGGAGGGGGAAACGAAGCGACGCCTCCCTGCGGCCTCCTCTGCAGCAGGAGGCCTCCAGCAAACTACAGGAACAACTGAAGGGGCGGCTCCAGGTGTTCACAGATGGATCCGTGCTGCCAGACGGGACCGCAGCAGCAGCATGCGTCATCCCTGCCAGGGCCAGCAGCCGGCAGTGCCGGCTGCCTTTCCCTGCAAGCTCCACGGTCGCGGAGCTGGCGGGACTCCATCTGGCTGCAGATCTACTGGCGGTGGACATCCCTACAGAACCGGTTTGCCATCCTCTGCGACGGCAAGGCGGCGCTACAGACCTTGGCCAACCACCGACGCGCTGGGCTGACCGGAAGCCTTCTGGCGACGAAATTTGAGGCCCTTGCTGCTACCGGAGTGTCCGTCTACTTCCACTGGCTGCCCTCGCACGTGGGCATAGCTGGCAACGAGGAGGCGGATACACTTGCCAAAGCTGCCCACCTCCCCAGTGTCCCGCTGACCCAGGCAGTGGCGGCGAGGGGCTACTCCTGCAAGTCCGCCTCCAGCGCCTCCTCGTCTCGATTCACCCTGACACAAAGGTGGCAAGCGGGCGAGGCCCTAAGCCACTTCCCGAGAAGGGCCTCACGAGGAGGGCCAGGGCCACACTCCTGCGACTGCGGACTGGCTACATCTGGACAGCAGCCCGCCGACACGCCAAGGGCCTCTGCCTCTCCAGCCTGCAGCCGCTGCGGGGATCCTGAGACACTCGAACACCTCCTTTGTGCCTGTCCCGGACTTGCACAGGAACGTTCGAGGGTCTTCACAGCCTACCGGAGGCAGGGACTTCCAGCCACCACACTTCACCACTTGCTGTTCCCGTCTCGCCCCCATCTACCAGCGCTGCAGTGTCTGGTGAACTTCCTAGATGAGACGGGCATCGCAACCTACCACTGAGCCCGGGTCGCCCTCCCGCCCCTCCCCTTCCCGCCGGCTTACCTCGGCCGCGCTGAACAAGCCTTCACATCTCTCATTACCTTTCTGTCCTCTTTATTTCCCATTAACCCCTCCCCAAGACGCTGCGCCGAGCTCCCAATCTGGGCTGCAGAAATAAGCGTCTTTTCCTATCATAATCACTACCACCACCACCATGATGCATTACCCCCTTTTCTTGTATCAACAAATATAATTGTTAGACCAAGTATCCGTGGTTTCCTCCGTGAAGTTGTGTCTTCTTTTAATATACTAAGTGCGCGCTTTTCATTAGAATATTTCAGTGCAGTCCCGCGGAAAAAATTGTATAAAGACCCTGTAGAAGTGATGTTACCACAACCAGTGTATCGAAGACTGTATGTCATCGGTTCTGAAAGAGATGTGCTGAAGAGGGTAAAACGGATGCCGCTGAAGGCATCGACAAAGTCTTTCTTTTTTCAACTTCATGGCGAAACGCTTCCTGTAAAACCGTGGCTTGCAAGCACGGGCATCTTCGTCCCCTCGGGTATAAACTGCAGCATTTGCAAACAACCAGACACAATAGAACACATATTTATTGACTGCTGTGATTCAGCATTTTTATGGGATTTCCTCAAACGTACTTTACAGAAAGAATTCACGGTTACCCCCTACGGTGTTCGTTCCCGTCCCACGGATCAAACAGAAGGCGTTCACTATGACATGGTCATGCTGATATGCATGCATAGCATATGGAAACAGGAATGGCTTTCAGAAGTGTTGACCCTGATGTGCGATCTGCCAGAGAAAATTTCATTGAATATGCCGCATACATGAGGGAAATATATAAAATTCAGGATGATCCACCAACGTGGATGAACATATTGGATGACTATGTATCATTGAAGCGCTTTTAAATCTCCGCGATGGGCCAGCTAAGATGGGCTGGCAGAACATGCATTGTTGTGTGGGTGTATAGTATGTTCTCTGGTTTTTGTTTTGTTTGTATTTTTTTCATGACTGATGTGTGTTCGTTGTGTATCTGAAAATCGGGCAATAAAAAAAAAATAAAAGGCGTCGTTGGTTCAGTAGTACAATACTCGCCTGCCACGCTGGTGGCACGGGTACGTGTCTCGGCCAACGCATTTGCATTTTTAACGGAGCCTACGGTTATGTCGTAGTAAGCAACATAGTTGCGGTTATATCAGAGTAATGCGAACAAGCTAGAGCCATTTGGTAGAAACGTGCGGAAGGAAATTTCGAATCTCTCAGATTAGTGGCAGGGGGACAACTAGGCCTAAGACAAGCCACACCACAGTCGCTTCTGTTAATATTACTGGGCTTTTCATGATGTTGTCGTTCCCAAACGCCGCTCACCTGAGAGCTTTATTTCGAATAGCGCATGCAACGGGGGCACTTATTTCTTCTTTTTTATTTTTCATAACCTGTGCCCTAGCCCCATCGGCTCAGGAAGAAAACTCTTCAAATTTCCATCCCATTGTTATGACAAGGGCCAGCGCAAGCACATAATACTGCATGTGTTAGCTTGTGCAGTGAATGAATGACAAAACGTTTTTCTTAGAACGACTTGAAAGAGGGGTTAATTGTTTATTTCTACTACATGAAATTGTTCTCTTGTCTATCGCAATGAAGTAAGATGATCTCGAAGACGTGTTAGTTGCTTTGCTGGCACGATGCCAGAGCAGCACGAACGTCAGCCTTCACATCGTCCTAAAAAGGAAGAAATAAAAATAGGTTAGTTGTGTTCATCTGTGCTTATTATCTTTCCTCGTCAATGATTTTCCTATCGGGTTACCTCTGAGACACAAATAATTTAACTGCATTTCACAAGGCAGGTAAGCGGTGCTTCCGCACTAAGCGAAAATGAAGGGTTTTCGTGAATGAAGGATCATTTTTAATTAGCAAGATCAACCATTAAAGATTACTCTAAACAGGCCACATGTAATTGGCAGTGAACAACTGTATTACAAGCGCATGAAAGCCACTTTGGCCATTACCCTAAAGAACTCATAATTTCTTGTCATTACGGACTTTTGTGTCCTTTCCATCGGTCAACTTGTCTTTTTTCTTTTACTCCATATCTTAAGCTGTGATTTCGCAGTTGCAGTCAGTGTTTTCAACACTTCTCAATTTCATTTGCTCATTTATAGAAAATATAACATCATGCTCCAAGTTATGTCCACTTACCGAAAAGAATGCGTTCGAATGTTGTTGCTGAAAAAATAAACCATTGTATAATTAGTGCACAAAAACATGATTCCACCCGACACTCATAGCGAACGTCTTCGTGCATGCTTGCCTTAGCCTTGTTTTTTCTTTATTTGCTAATTTGGTTAAGTATCTTGTTACATAACATTACACGTTAAGGTCTTTACGCAGTACAGAGACATGGGACAATAAATCTAGAAAATACGTAGCACAGAATAAACGAAAGAAATGGAGGATGGGGGGAGCGCACAGGGTATGATTACTAGCAGGAACACGCTGGCGAAATACAAATGTCTAGGAGGAACAAATTCTCTCATAGATTACTGCAGGATTATCTCCTACAAAACGGTTGAGCCACACAAGCTTATTTTCGTAGGACATCATTTAAGAGCTCAGTCCACACTCAACTGTCTTTTAACTGTGTCACTGGGTATTTTCAATCCCGGCCCAAGAGCCATTGACTCAAAAAGTAACCCTGGCGAGTGGCATTTCGCTCATGCTTTAGTGCGCTAACGGGACACCAGCACAGAGTGGCATCGTACTAGATATAATGGAAGCTACTGCAGACTATAGAGCCGACAGCATGCTTAGCACGAATGCTTAGTAGAATGGCTTGGGCCACATGGACTGAGGCCATCACGCGAATTGGCGGGCGCTTTGACGGAATGTTCGTTATTTTAGTATTGATATACTGAACGAATAATTATATATGAT
This sequence comes from Hyalomma asiaticum, assembly GCA_013339685.2. Taxonomy (NCBI): domain Eukaryota; kingdom Metazoa; phylum Arthropoda; class Arachnida; order Ixodida; family Ixodidae; genus Hyalomma; species Hyalomma asiaticum. Next base: position 12,018 of record JABSTT010005721.1, on the reverse strand, counting down.
TTGCGTAACAGTGCCCCACGATATCGCGGCGTTGGCATCACTCAAAGTAGTCCAGGGCATACAGCAGAGCGCACGTGTTTGGCCGCCTGCCGGCCGTACGATAGTGAGCGAAGAGAGTTATGTGCCACGCGACTGTCTCATTCTGCTCGAGTGAGACGCTTTCAGCGGCTGCAAAAGACCGGTGATGTATAGCTGGCCGTCATGGTGCTCCTCCACGCACAATTTTGTACGCCATAGGCTTGCGCAGGAGAGACGGGCCTTTTAGGGGGTGATGGCCGAGAGACTCTAGGTTGCGTTTCGTGGAAAAAAACACATACTTGGTAGCACCTCTATCGTCGTTTCAGTTATTAGTTCTCAGTTATTGATTCTTTCTGTGCCTGTTCGCTTTTTGTCTACGCCTTAAGGTATTGCCATAACCATAGCGTTAGCCATGGGCTAACGCGCGAAACCTCTCGCGACTCCTGCACAGTCATAGAACAGCCTCTTGGCTCTATAATAGCACTCCGTTCTTCAATATTTAAAAAAAGTCCACTTCTCTGTTCTACAAAAACTATAGCAGAGCGGTTGCAGCGACTATATGCTTGTGCTAACTCTGCACTATAGCAGCCATTTTAATTTATCTGTAAACAAATATTTCAGACTACGCGCAAAACGAAGAAACCCTGGGTGAGAAGAAATTGGCACGATAAATGCGAGATAATCTAAGGCCGGAATAACGGCATGTTCTTCGACTGCTCCACGTCAGCGCTCATGTTCAGAATGATCGCGCTTGTCGATAACGTCCTCGTGGACCTTCCTCGGAGTACATTAAAACAGTTGTAACGAGGTCATATACCAGTGGCTCAGACCACAGAATGTACACATATAGAACTATTTGTACTAAACCATACTGAGGAATGCTTCTTACGTGGGCGTCTTGGTTCAGTTGGCAAACCTTGTTGAAGACGCAGTCAAGGTCCTCGCAGTTGAGGCGCACCTTCACCTCCGTGAGCTTCTGGGACGTCTACGGTAAAAGTAAAATAGACGTATTTGAAATGGAAGGAATAGCCTTGCTGAATGTTTTACTTTCAAAAAACGGTAACAACAATCGTTTTTCCTCTGCCGTATACTTGTGAGAAAGAAACGTTCGCAGTGCAAACGAAGTTACGCTAACTCTGTCCTTTTCCCCTAGACTTAGTTTCGATATCTATTAATTCATAAAACAAAAACCAGATTACATGTTTGCTGGGATAAAAAAAAATAAGCCAAGTATTACCTTCGCCTTATCGGAGCATGCAGGAAGGCCAAGGATGCATTTGCACGCTTACATCATGATGCCACATCATGATGCGTAGCCCGCGTTCTTTACACCACCTGCAAAAGCTGCGGTTTACCAGCTCAAAAAGTGATCTCGCGCGGACGGACCGACGGACGGACGGACGGACGGTCAAACGGACAGAGCGCTAACTGAAAAAAAATAATAAATGCGGAATTCAAAGCGCCGAACAGCGCGGAAAGCACAACGCAGGACAGGAGCTAACCTGTTGAACGCGGGCTATAGCTTCGGTGACATCCGGTCCACACCTCAAATCCTGAAGTGGCCCTGTTCTTAAGGCTGCCGCTTCTAGCAAATGTCCATCCTCTAGATATTATTTATGTTCAAGCGCTTCAGCCCAGTTGCAGGAACACCGCAGGCGGGTGTACAATGCCACAAAGAACTGAAAATCCAGTAAACATGCGAGATGCGATCGGTGTAGTCAAGTTACAGTTGATAGGAATATAAAACCACATGCAGAAAGGTAGCGTGAAGAAAAATAATTCAGGATAATGGTAAAAATTCTATTAAAATGTCAAAAACCCGTCTCTGTGTGATGAACGAGACTTTGTGTATCATTCACGCTCCAATGGTCTGGGAGAGAAACTGCATTTGAACAAGCGAGTGCGATAAGGAAACACGCATTCCTTAGGTACGTGCCCGTTTGTGGTTGCCGTCTATGTGCTATATGCTAGACAACTGTTTTGGACAAAGCCTGTCCAAAACAGGTGTGCGTTTTTAGATGAGTACTGCGTAGAGTAAGAAACTGCGAGTAAAAATCATTTTAGGGATTCGGTACCGCGTCGTTCTGACGCGGTACCGACGGAAGCTTCCGTCGGTACCGCGTCAGAACGACGCGGAAGCTTCCGGTACGGAAGCTTCCGCGTCGTTAGACGGAAGCTTCCGGTAACAGCCAGGAAAACAGACGGAAGCTTCCGGTAACAGCCAGGAAAAAGGCGACGGCGCAGCTGTACTCGCTGCCAGCATAAAGGCACCTGATGCTAGGGAGAAAGCCGCCAAGAAGGAAAACATTCTCTAGGCTACCACAGAGGCCTGTGCGGGCGGACCAGCTAAGGAAGCCGTTGACATGGAATGCGAAGAAAGTGCTACTCCAGCGGTCGGAAAGAGACAGCTTGAAGTATCCGAAGAAAACGGCAAGCCGGAAGCTTCTGCTGGCGAACCACTCCTAAAGGCGCAGTTCACCAGACGTCCGACCCTCAAGATACAACCAAAGGTGCCGCCTGATAGGAGGGCGACACCACCAGCAGTGAAGACAACGCCAGCACATCCGCCTTAGCGGGTATGTGGATTCCTGAGACTTCCCGACTGGCCTGGGGGCAGACGTGCAGAGTTTAAAACTTAAAGATGTGCGCTGCAAGAGGAGACGCCTTTGCCTGGCCAGAGGTGAGTAGGCCACTTCAAGAAGAGCGGCTAGCTGTGAGTCTGTTACCCGGCAATATGAACGAGTCGCGATGTGGGGGGCTTGCCTCACCACTCTCTGGTTCTTCGAATTCGGCAATTGCACTAAAGATAGCCACTTTGAATATACGAGGCTTAACAGCGAAAAAAAGGCAAGCGCAGGTAAAGAGAATACTCATCGAAGATGAAATAGATATATTAGCCCTGCAAGAATCGAAGAATGAGAGGGAGGAGCAAGCGGACCGCATGGTAAATATGTTTAATGCTAATTATGACGTATGTGTGTGCCATGCCGTCGGGAGGCCTGGAGGGTGCATTCTATTTTTAAAGCGTTCTATTAGTATAATTGTAGAAAGGGTCGTGACTTCTGACGACGGACGATTAGTACTCTGGGACATGTCTGTATTTGAGGAAAAATGGCGAATTGTTTGTGTGTACGCGCCGAACGTTGCGTCCCATAGAAAGTGTTTTTTTGATTATGTCGGCACCTTCTTAAAATGCGACAGAGTTGTTATTTTGCTTGGCGATTTCAATTGTGTCTGTATGCCTGAGGATAGTGTTAAGGGTGTACCAGTACGTGATAGAAGTGCCCTGCGGCTTAGTGAAATAGCTGAAGAGTGTGCATTAGTAGACGTTGGTGATGTTCTCCGTAGCAACTATGTGCAGTTTACGCATTTTCAGCAACAAAGCCATGCTAGACTGGACCGCATTTATGTGGCTGAAAATATCGTACCTTTATGCGCGAATTATGCTGTGAAGCATGTCAGCTACAGCGACCACAGTCTAGTCATGGTCGAAATAGGCAGAAAAAAGAAAAATATCAAGTTTAACTGGGAATTATGGAAGTTAAACGAAAAACTCTTGAAAGATGAGACCTTCGTGAAAGTTGTGAGCCAGAAAGCTAAGGACACTCTCTCCAATGAGAACACGAGCATTATAGCCTTTTGGGAGCAATTTAAAAATGATGTTAAAATGTATGCGATCGAGAGAGCAGGAATCGTACGATATAAGGAAAAACAAAAAGAGATAGAATTACAGTGTACGCTCGATTACTTACTAAATGCCGATAGCACAATACCCGGATTATTCACTAAAGAAATCAAAGATGTTAAAAGACAGATGGAAAGCATCGCCGAAGAACGATATATGGGTGCAGTGATAAGAGGACGTGCGGAACGCTTCATGATGGGCGAAGTGCCCACAAAACGTGCGCTTGCAGAGGGAAAACGTTATGCAATGAGAAATGAGATTAAAGAAATACGCTATGAGGGTGTGCTATCTACGGAGCAGGATTTTATCGAAAACGCATTCCTAGAAAGATATCGAACATTACTGGGAATAGAAATGGAAGTGCAAGATGAATATATAAGAGAGATTTTATCACTGATGCCAAAGCTGGATGATGAGGTTAGGGAAAGTCTTGAGACGCCGATAATGGTAGAAGAAGTTGGGCAAGCAATTGACCTTCAGACGGGCAAGTCGCCTGGACCTGATGGCATAGGGGCAGGTTTTTATAAAACTTTCAAGAGGGAAATGTCTGAGATACTACACCGCGTTTTAATAGAAGCATACGATGTAAAGCAATTGCGTCCATCGTTTAGAGCAAGTCACGTTATACTCATCCCGAAGAATGATGATTCTGAGAAGTTGCAATCGGTGGAAAACTATAGGCCTATAAACCTCACGAATGCAGACTACAAGGTATTCATGAAGGTTTTGGCCAAAAGACTTCAAACAGTGATTACGAGCGTTGTTGGTTCACACCAAACTTGTGGAATAAAAGGAAGGAGTATCTTTACTAATATTCATACGGCAAGAACAATTTTGGAGTGTTGTGATGCGTCCTATGGACGAATAGCAATGATACAATTAGACTTAGAAAAAGCATTTCACAGAGTAAGCCACGAAATACTATTTGCGATACTGGATCACGTTAGTGTGGGGACTGTAATAACAGATGGAGTAAAAATGGCATACAAGAATTGCTCTATCAAACTAGTAATTAACAAAAAACTTACCCCGGACATAGCTGTGAAATTTAGCGTGCGTCAAGGTTGCCCTTGCTCAGCTCTCTTGTTTGCAATCTACTTAGAACCCTTGTGTTTGAAAGTGTTGAATAATACAAAAATAACAGGGTATCAGTTTTTGTCAAAGGAAGTAAAAGTCCTAGCGTACGCTGATGATATCGCGATATTTTGTGAAAATGAGAAGAGTATAGTGGAGGCTATAGGGGGATGCACGAACCTTTTGTAGACTCACAGGAAGTGCGATTAGTTGGCACAAGTGTCTAGGTTTCTGGCACGGTGAATGGAGTGCAAAACCAGCACAAATGCAAGGGATCACATTTACAAATATGCCGTCCAAGTATCTTGGCGTACCTCTGCAATATTATCAGGAAGCCACCGAGCAATGGGCCGCCGAAACTGAAGAGATTAGGACCAAAACGACTAAATGGGGTGGGTGTGACCTTTCCATGTTTGCGCGCGCTGCGGTTTGCAATGTGTTTCTTGTTGCGAAAGTTTTTTATATGCTGCAGGTATTATCTATGTCGCGATTGTGTGTACAAAAGTTGCATCGAATATTTGCCGTATTTATATGGAGATCCACTTGGGAACGTACTAGCAGACTTAATCTTTTCCGTAAGGTAAAGAAAGGGGGACTTGGTTTGTCGCACTTATTCCTCAAACACGTTGTTTTGCGTTTCTTTTATCTGAGAGATCAAAGTGATGGTTTCCTACGCGCTGTGATACAAGTACGACTGCGCGGTGAGTTACCAGGCTACATTGTATCGGCATACGAGTCGCAGCGGAGAGCAGTGAAGGGTTTTTTAAAAGAAGTTGTGTATGCCTTTCAGTTCCTTGTAGTGCATTTTTCTTTTGATTATTTGCCCTTGGTAACAAAGAAACAGCTGTATAACGATTTAGTTGATATTATGTGCCCTGTACCTTTATACCGTGCAATATACGTATAAGGACGAGAAAGGGACGTTCTTAAAAGAGTGAATAGAATGCCTATCACATCGTCAACTAAGACATTCTTTTTTATGTTACACACTGGCACGCTCCCGGTTAAGCCGTGGCTGAAAGACAAAGGGTTGTATTTTCCATGGGGCGTTAATTGTATGATATGTAAGAAGGCTGAAACAATTGAACACATCTTTCTGGACTGCTCCGATTCTGTGTTCTTGTGGGACGTCCTTCAAAGGACGATAAAGAAAGACTTTCAGCTCACACCTTTTGGAATTCGCTACTTGCCATGTGAAGAAACCGAGGGCGTGCCATGTGACCTGATAATGCTGATAACTATGCACAGTGTACGGAAAACTCGAATGGATATAGGAAATGAACACGAAGACGCAAAACCGGCTAAGGTATACCTACATGAATATCTGCTGTACGTGAGAAGTGTATTGCGTGAACTTCCAGAGCCACCTGATTGGTTACCTGTGATGGATAAATTACTAACAGCGAATTATTACTAACACTACAGCACAGGACAAGTTGTAAGTCCTGTTTTTAGAATGTACACAAAAAGTGTGTGTCCCAGTGATGAATTCAGAGACATGAATTATTGTTCAATGTGTATATTCAGAGAAAAAAAAACAGGAAATAAAGAAAAAAAAAGCGTCGGTGGTTCAGTGGTAGAATACTCGCCTGCCACGCGGGTGGCCCGGGTTCGATTCCCGGCCGACGCAATCGTTTTATTTAACATAGGCAATGGGTGAATCACAGTAACCAACGCAGTTTGCCTGTGAAGCTCACGAAGGCGGCGTCGGTGGTTCAGTGGTAGAATACTCGCCTGCCACGCGGGTGGCCCGGGTTCGATTCCCGGCCGACGCAATCGTTTTATTTAACATAGGCAATGGGTGAATCACAGTAACCAACACAGTTTGCCTGTGAAGCTCACGAAGGCGGCGTCGGTGGTTCAGTGGTAGAATACTCGCCTGCCACGCGGGTGGCCCGGGTTCGATTCCCGGCCGACGCAATCGTTTTATTTAACATAGGCAATGGGTGAATCACAGTAACCAACACAGTTTGCCTGTGAAGCTCACGAAGGCGGCGTCGGTGGTTCAGTGGTAGAATACTCGCCTGCCACGCGGGTGGCCCGGGTTCGATTCCCGGCCGACGCAATCGTTTTATTTAACGTAGGCAATGGGTGAATCACAGTAACCAACACAGTTTGCCTGTGAAGCTCACGAAGGCGGCGTCGGTGGTTGGGGATTCCACTTCCGCCCACTCTAGCGTGCGGACGCGGAATGCAGGGCTCCGGTGCAGTATCAGTATCAGCGGCCCAGCAGGGCCGCGGTTCCAGGCATGCTGTTTTTTCTACACCGGACTATGATGTTATCTTGCCTCATCTGCCTTTAGGACGAACGACGTTGAACACGGTATTTTTGCACGCTGACGTGAAAGCGAGGCCATACAGGATAGCAGATTTTCGAGATACCCTGGCTCGTTTGGCGCTGCTCCCCAAGGTAGAAGCCTTGGGGGCGTACCAAATGAATCACGTGTGGGCTGTCACTTTCAAGAATGGCGACGGGGCGAAGAAAATGCTTGCTGCGATGGACGTGAAGGTGAAAGGAGGGCGGTGTCTCGTCATCAACCCGAGTAACCAAGACTTCCATATCAAGCTTTACTGGCTATTACACAATGTGCCAGATGAAGACGTCAGGGTTGCAATGGCACCGTTCGGCAAAGTGACCGACATCTCAAGAGAACAGTGGCGGGTGCAAGGATGTACTGACAAAGGGTCTACAACCAGGTGCGTCACGCTTAAGCTAAAGCTTGTTATGACCGCGGAAGACTTACCCCACCAGCTCCGCATCACCGGTGACCTTGCACTCGTTGTGGTTCCCGGAAGGGCGCCTCTATGCCTTCGTTGTCATCGCACGGGGCATTTTAGGCGTGAATGCCGTGTGCCACGGTGCAGCGTTTGCCGCCGCATCGGTCACGCGACACGCAGTGCAAGAAAACGTACGCTGCTATCGCGGGTTTTCCGGAGAGTGACACCCTATCAGAACACACCATGGACGAAGTCGACGCAAGAGAGGCAGCTGGAGGAAAGAACTAGACAGCATCTGCGAAGGAAATCCCTGCTACATCGTCAAGAAAGTCGTGTAGCCCTGATGAGACAAGCTTCACGGAGAAGACCTGGAAACATGACAAGCCTGCGGGGACCAACGTAAATAACATGTCAGCACCCGCTTCTGAGAGACAGCCAGCGAAGGACGAAGTGCCTGCCACGCCCGGGGACAGCCCCGAGGAAGCGATGGAAATCGCCACCGGCAGCGCCGTTACGAAAAGTGTCCACGAAGAAGACGCAGGCGACGCGCCACGTGTTGGGCCTCCTGGCTCTGGCGAGCCACCGCCAAAGACAACGCACATGCGGCGCACCGCCAAAGACAACACACATGCGGCGCAACTCGTTGCGGCCTAAGCTGAACGTGTCGGCAGACCGCAAGTCGACGACGGAACAGTCACCCTAGCAACGCCCAGCCAGCGAAGGCATGGACGGCGATGGAGTGGCGACGAGCTGGTGAATACCGCCATGAGGTAGGCACAATGTGGCCCTTTTTCTCTTAAAAAATCATGGCAGCAAACTTTGAAATAACTTTGTGCGTAGCCACAATCAACGTTCGAGGGCTTGCGTCGAGGCGACGACAGTACCAACACAGTCGCCCCTTCTTGGAAAATGAATTGGATATCGTAGCACTTCAAAAAACTAAAGTCGGAACGCAAGAGCAAACGGACCGCATTGTGCAGCCATTTAGAGCACGTTACGATGCATGCGTTTGCCACGCCAGGGGCACATCTGGAGGCTGTATTATATTCCTTAACAATGCAATAGGAAAAACTGTGGAAACAGTAACCGTAAGTGAAACCGGTCGCTTTGCTGTATGTGACTTCATGTTGTCAAGCGTCTAGTGTCGAGTAATATGTGTGTATTCAACCAATAGAGTAAATGAGCGTCCTGAGTTTTTTTTTTGTAGTATTAATGAATCCATGCAAACTGAGGGAATGACCGTTTTATTGGGAGACTTCAATTGTGTATGTCGATCAAAAGACAGAGCTAATAAAGCACAAGTGAGAGACCAAAGCGCCTTGTTGTTAGATGCGCTCGTTAAAGAGTGAAATTTAGAGGATGCCAGAGAAGTTCTTTCCCGCGAAAAGTGTGCCGTTTTCATCCACTACCAACAGGACTCTATGTCAAGACTGGAACGTGCATACGTTTCAGCCGCGCTCATTCCCGTATGCAAAGATTACCGAGTGACCCACGTTTCTTTCAGTGACCACAGCTTAGCCTCCTTTACAATCGGCAAAAAACAAAAGCGCGTAAAATTCAATTGGGAAACATGGAAGCTAAATGACAAACTTCTCAAGCACGAACTTTTTGTTAAGAAAGTCGCGAACAGCTTTGGAAAAATCCTGAATGCGGAACATATGAGCGCTATCGCAATATGGGAAGATATTAAGAGTGAAGTTAAACTGATCGCCATAGAAAGATCATGTGTGATACGTCACAGTGAAAAAGAAAAAGAAAACCATTTAAGATCGGAACTAGATCTGCTGCTTCGAAGTGAGAGCGATAAGCCCGCAGCTTCACTAACGAAATAAGGAATGTGAAAGCGCAGCTATAAATGACTGATAAGGATAAGTATCGCGGTGCGATCATTCGCGCTCGGGCTCATCGACTGTGGTTAGGAGAAACGCCCACCAAGCGTGCGCTTAGTGATGAAAAGACATACGCTGTGCGGAACGATATAAATTAAATCCGATACCAAAACGAAGTTACACAAGACCAGCAGCAAATTGAGAAGGCCTTCGTCAAATACTACCCAGCGTTGATAGGACAAAACACGGTAGTAGCAAACGGTCTTGACGAAACGTTTCTGCCATTAATGCCGAGTTTGGACGATACAGAGAGAGAGAGGCTTGAAGCTCCCATCTCAGTCTCAGGGATAGAGGCAGCTATAGAGGAAATGAGTACGGGGAAATCGCCGGGTCCTGATGTGATCGGGGCTACCTTTTATAAAACCTTCAAACGTCAAGTCGCAGTATCCTTGCATTGTGTCATTACCGAAGCCTACGAACAAAAATGTGTGCCACCGTCTTTCCGTAAGAGCCACATTGTCTTAATTCCTAAGTGTGATGACTCCGTCAAACTTCTGTCAGTCCAGTCATACCTTCCGATCACTCTGCCAAATGCGATTACAAGATTTACATGAAAGTATTAGCAAAATGATTACAAACTGTTATTTCTTCCTTAGTCGACAACTACCAAACATATTGCATAAAAGGGCGCCCCATACTAACAAACATAAATGTTGCATGGAGTGTTCTGACGCTCTTGATGGGCGCGTAGCTATGCTTCAGCTTGACTTCGAGAAGGCCTTTGATCGAGTAAGCCACGAAATCCTTTTTTTCAATCCTTGATGATGTCAATGTGGGAAGTATAATACCGGAAGGAGTAAAAATGGTCTACTTCGAGTCAGCAGCAAATATTATCATCAACAAACGTGTAAGTGAACGCATTGATGTACGGTCATCAACACGTCAGGGATGTCCGCTGTCCCCATTGTTATTCGCCTTATACCTTGAACCTTTTTGTTTACACATATTAAAAAATGAAAGCCCCGCCACGGTGGTCTGGTGGCTATGGTACTCGGCTGCGGATCCGAGGGTCGCGGGATCGAATCCCGGCCGCGGCGGCTCCATTTCGATGGAGGTGAAATGTTGAGGCCCGTGTGCTGTCGATGTCAGTGCACGTTAAAGAACCCCAGGAGGTCTAAATTTCCGGAGACCTCCACTACGGCGTCTCTCATAATCAGAGCTGGTTTTGGGACGTTAAAACCCTCACAACAACATTAAAAAATGAAAATATACACGGTTATCGCTACGTTTCCAGAGAAGTTAAAATTCTTTCATAGGCTGATGACACTGCTGTATTCTACGTCGACAGACAAAGTATTGAAGAAGTTGTTAAAGTTGTGAAATTATTCTGCAAGCAGACAGGCAGTGCGATTAACTGGAACAAATGCCTAGGCTTCTGGCATGGCAACTGGGAAACCACACCCCAAACATTCCATAATATTCAGTGGACTACCACTCCTGGGAAATATCTGGGTGTCCCGCCAGAACGCTATCGCGACTCAGGGGAGTACTGGGAAGCAGAAACGGAGCGTGTTCGTGAGCAAACGCGAAAGTGGGGTGGGCACGACCTGTCCATGCTTGCTCGGGCAACTGTGTGCAACTTATTCTTTGTGGCAAAATTACTTTGTCTTGCAAGTGCTGTGTATGTCGCGGATAAACATCCAAAGATACATAGTCTTTGCGGTGTATGTGTGGGGTTCGGCTTGGGAACGAACAAGCCGAAGAAATCATTTTCGTTCAGTAAAAAGTGGGGAACTGGGGCTCTGTCATCTGTTTTTAAAACAGATCGTAAGTGTATTTGGTTTTCTAAGAGATCAGACTAATGATTTCCTGATAACTCTGATACAAACACGTCTTCATGATGCACCTGGGGTCCATCTCTCCCTGGAGGGGGAAACGAAGCGACGCATCCCTGCGGCCCCTCTGCAGCAGGAGGCCTCCAGCAAACTACAGGAACAACTGAAGGGGCGGCTCCAGGTGTTCACAGATGGATCCGTGCTGCCAGACGGGACCGCAGCAGCAGCATGCGTCATCCCTGCCAGGGCCAGCAGCCGGCAGTGCCGGCTGCCTTTCCCTGCAAGCTCCACGGTCGCGGAGCTGGCGGGACTCCATCTGGCTGCAGATCTACTGGCGGTGGACATCCCTACAGAACCGGTTGCCATCCTCTGCGACGGCAAGGCGGCGCTACAGACCTTGGCCAACCACCGACGCGCTGGGCTGACCGGAAGCCTTCTGGCGATGAAATTTGAGGCCCTTGCTGCTACCGGAGTGTCCGTCTACTTCCACTGGCTGCCCTCGCACGTGGGCATAGCTGGCAACGAGGAGGCGGATACACTTGCCAAAGCTGCCCACCTCCCCAGTGTCCCGCTGACCCAGGCAGTGGCGGCGAGGGGCTACTCCTGCAAGTCCGCCTCCAGCGCCTCCTCGTCTCGATTCACCCTGACACAAAGGTGGCAAGCGGGCGAGGCCCTAAGCCACTTCCCGAGAAGGGCCTCACGAGGAGGGCCAGGGCCACACTCCTGCGACTGCGGACTGGCTACATCTGGACAGCAGCCCGCCGACACGCCAAGGGCCTCTGCCTCTCCAGCCTGCAGCCGCTGCGGGGATCCTGAGACACTCGAACACCTCCTTTGTGCCTGTCCCGGACTTGCACAG
>JABSTT010005720.1:0-15435 GCA_013339685.2 Hyalomma asiaticum | reverse complement strand
TCCGCATGAAACTACCGAGAAGGCATCGCTCCTAAACAATACCGCTGAGAGCAATATGATGCCAGACATTGAAATCGATATTAGTGGCGTCCATTCATTATTACGCCGCTTAGATGCAACAAAAGCCAGTGAACCTGATGGACTGTCCCCAGTTGTCCTCAGTGTCATGACATTATTGCTCCATATTTAAGTATCATCTATGAACTCTCCCTCGAAACTGGTCTTATTCCCCAAGATTGGAAGACAGCAAACGTTACACCCGTTTTCAAATCCGGAGATAAAAAACTAAGAGAAAATTACAGGCCGATCTCATTAACGTTGGCATGTTGCAAAGTATTTGAACACATTTTACATGCCAATATATTTAAGTTCCTTGATTCAGACGCTTTCTTTACTCCCCCCCAGCACGGTTTCCGAAAAGGTTATTCCTGTAACACACAACTAACAGAATTTCAGCCTTTATTATCGAAATCCACTGATAACAATAGCCGTGTAGACGCTGTTTTTATAGATTTTGAAAAAGCATTCGGCACTGTCGAAGACAGCGCCCGAGTGGCACACCTGTCTTTGCAACCTGGACGACATAGTGGTCTTTTCTTCAGATTTTGAATGCCACATCATCGTCTAGAGCAAGTTCATCACTGCCTCAAGGCTGCAGGCTTGCATTGAATTTACATGATGGATATAGTCACTTCCCGTGCTTTTAATTTTAAGATCATATTGAATATAGGTAATTCCAGTCTTGCGCAGTCTTGTGCTGTCAACAAACAATATTCAAAATGATCCTAAAGTTAAACGCACGGGAAGTGACTATGTCCATCATGTAAAATCAAGTTTCACTTGCACTAGTTCAAACGTTATTTACATGTTGGAATGTTCACTCTGTCACAAGCAGTACATCGGCGAAACAGGTCAACCAATTAATGTTAGATTAAACGGGCACCGCGCAGACACCACAAATAACCTGCCGAAGGCAGTGGCGCAGCATTTTAATATGACAGGTCATAACTTCGATGAACTGAAACTCTACATACTTCAAGGAAACTTCCGCTCGCCGAGGGACAGAAAATACAGGGAATCGTATCTCATATACAGGTTCAATACCCTCCAACCTACAGGCATAAACCTTTCTAAGGGAACTCTTGAGTCCATTAGATACTGTAGAGTGTTAACAAAGACAACAAAAGGTTGAGGTATGCACAAGCTAACAATGTTTCTCCCAGAAAGTCTAAGGTCCGGAGCCCCCGTCCAGTTCGGCGAGAACAACGACGTTAAAGTGTAGTTACCTTTTTTTTAGCACAAGCATTGGGTGAAATGCATTGTTGGTGCAGGGCAGGTGGTGCGGGGTGGAGGGACACATGCCCTAGGAGCAACTTCTATTCTGAGCATGTGTTCCTTTTTTTCATCCTGCTTTCTAGCTCTGGGCACACAATGCACTTGCAAGATATGTACAAGGAGCGGATTCTTTGGAAGCTTTCGCTCGTGCCATTCATATTAGTCACGCTAACACCTGTCACCCAAATACCCCTGCACCCAACCCCCCCTCTTTTGTTTGTTTTGTTTTGTGTGTTCGCACGTGCTGCTCTTCTCCTTCGCTCTTTCTGAGGACGGGGGAGAGTGTGCAAAGGCGTACATAATCGAACGCTGGAGAAGGCAGTTGCCGCCCTGACGAAGACAAGTCCGCTTGTCGAAACGCTGGCTCCCGCGACATTCCATGTTTGAAATCGAACTTTGCGATTTGTTTGTGTTAGACGAGTAATTCGAGATAATGAATCTGGAAGCGCGGTTCTGGATGGATTCGAGCATAGTAGAAAGGATAGCTTGATGAGGATCAAAAATGGCATTAGCATATTCAAGTTTAGGCCTTACGACTGTTTTATAAGCTCTTAGTTTAGTAGAAGCAGGTGCCGAGGCAAGGTTCCGACGAAGCTATCCGAGAACTCGATTAGCAGAGTTAGTAATGCTAATGATGTGTAGTCACCATGTTAAATCACATGAGATATGAACACCTAAAGTATTTGGTAGTGTTAGCAGTGGCTACGCGGTGATTGTGTAGAGTGTAAGTGTTAGCCATGTAGTCTTTACGTCGATGAAAAGTCATTACAAAAGTTTTGTTAATATTTAACGACATTAACCAGTCTTCACACCAATCATGTATGTTGTTAAGATCTGGCTGTAAAACAGAAGGATGTAAGACATTAGTTACAGGGTGATATAGCACGCAATCATCAGCAATCATCAGGAGAGTTGTCGAGGGCTCGAGAAATATCGACCACCTGGGGTTCTTTAACGTGTACTGATATCGCACAGTACGTGGACCTCAACTTCTTCCCTCCGTGGAAATACAGCCGTCATGGCCAGGATTCAATCCCGCGACATTCGTATGAGCAGCCGAGTGCCACATCCACCAGACATCTGTGGCTGGCCGAGATCCTATAGGAATATTTCATTGAATGACACCCATGATTAGCGCATCAGCATATCGTAGCCGGTGTTTCCCTTCGGCAAAGTAATCTGTGTACTAACGTGAGTGCTAACGATAATCCTACTATAGTTATCCAGGGTTTGATGAAAGATGTGGTGAGGCACATACATTTCTTCAGATCATGTTGCAAAGAAAATGATAGTTTTACGATGTTTTATTACATTAAGATAAGTCCTACCATGACCTACAATTCACTCACCAAGGTGGTGTAGGTACCTCGTTATGTCACCTTAAGAGGGCTCACCAGTGCGAGTGCCTATAGCGAATACAAGCGCACTTTGAGAAGCTCTAGCGCGCCCAAATTTAGTCCGATTTACACGGGGTTTGCGGTACTGTATTCATTTTTAGTATATGAGGGAAATGTTGCGGACAGATATTTTACTCAGGCTTCGATTTTTTTACAAACCAGTGCCAAATATGCCGAAAAATTGTACTTTTTAACTTCTCGCTGTTTCTTGTTGTCTCCTAAAGAAAATAGCCTAATTATCTAAATTTCATCCGCAACATTTCCCCCCTTTTTCTTTCGTTATTGCTATGGTATAACTGTCATGGATATCAACCATCTGGTTCGCATTTTACAGGCTCGAAAGCGTCGTCTGTACTTTCAACGTGGATTTAAAATTCGCGCGAAGTTTAACAGGCGCGATGTGTCACCACCTGGTGCCGCCTACGTTCGGCAATCCTACGCTCCAACACCTACCTCTCGCATGACCGCATTCGTGCGCACCGGCGAAAAGGGATGCGCTTATTGAGCTTGAACGAGCCTTTTTTTTCCGATTTGTGTGCTTGTGGGAGCAACATCCTCCTAGGGGGTGCTGTACTGCTGCTTTTGTTCTCCTTTTTGCGCTTTCATGCCATCTTTCCTGTGTGTTCCACGGGAGAACGTAGTGGAATGCGTGGCTAATGCAGGCGTGACGCCCAAACACAAAGCAGTGTTTCGACGGCGTCTCGACTGCGTCCTGGCTACCAGCTCGCCCTCAAAGCAGATTGTCGAGAGATCCTCCGTGTTCAGAAATTGTTCCCTACCCCTAGCTAATCGTCCTAATCGGCGCCCGCAAGGATTTTATGTAGTGACAAAAGGAACAGTGGCGACACCTGCAGGAGAGATTTGAGTGCTTTTCCTGTGTTCTGGGGATCAGGAAGATGGGCAAGCACGGTATTGCGGCTGTTTAGAAAAGTTTAAAGAAGCAGGCAAATAGATATAAAAGCGTGATCGGCTACCACGAACAGGTTCGTCCCGGCGCCAAGTGCACTTGCGCAGATCAGAAGCCTTGTATTTGGAAAGAAAACATTTCTGAAGTTGAGCAGTCGCTGGCAAGTGTATGACTCGACACGAACTGTTTTGATAATGTAGCAACGGGGTGATAGTGCAAGGACATTCCCCAGGAACTGACCCCGTCTTCGCGTTCGACCACCTTCGATGTAATTTTTAAACATTATACTTCATTTTGTTCCCGTGGCAAACATTATAATCGCTTGTATGCAGTGAGGAGAAATTTTTTTTTTGTTTGCCATCTTAAATTTCTAAACGCTAGCCTAGCAAGCATGGTGTATGTAATATATAAAACAGGGAGAAGCGCACGATATAAAAAATATAATAAAACAGGCTGAAGAGTACAAATCTTTTGAATTTGCTAAGAAATGTAATGTTCTCAAAGCAGCCATTCCATCTAATCACCTGCTGTCTAGATGGCAAATAAGCAGATCAAAGTGTCTCAGAGATAAAACAACGTGAGCCGTGCCCAGAAAAAAAGTTATCTTTTTTCGAAGGTTCCTTTTTACGGAATACTCAGTTGTGAATGACGATGAGATAGTTCTGTGTAAAAATATAAATCTAGTACTTTGTAAATAGCATTTGTGTACATTTCATTCAAGAAGTTTAATGAACACACGCATATTACGCCCTATTCCAACGTTGCTGTACCCGCTCTCCATCGCAGTGTATGCTGTGGCTTTCGACTGCTCGGGCTTTCAGGTAAGCCAAGTCTCGGGCAGGGCAAGAATAAAGCGAGAAAGATTCGCTGGGATCGGTGGCGGCGAGTAACTTCCACAAACAGTGGAAATTTATTCGAATTATCACCTCAGTGCGCCTGTGCATCAGCATAAACAGTGTTGCCAAATGCTACTCAGCAAACAAGCAAATAGTCATCGCAAAAGAAGCCCAAAAGAAGCGGAAACATAATAAAATTTCCCATTCTTGGAAATATTTTTATTATAATAAAAAAAACATGTCACTGAAATACAAAGGGGAGTTTTAAAATCACATAATTTGTACAGCAAAAATATGTGCAACGATGAACCAAAGCGCATATTTACATTTTAAAAGTCTCCAGGGTAGTCTCCATTCGCTTGAAGGCACGTTTGCCAGCGCGTGATTAATGCTGTTGATCCACCAACATATGTTTGACTTCAACACTCAACTACACAAAGTCATCGACAAACACGCTATTAGTGAACCGCAAACACGCACTGGTGACAGTGATGATCACTAAACTAAGTGTATTTGCTGGAAAAATGCAAATAAGCCCCTCCCCCCCCCAGAAAAAAAAACGCGGCCAGCGACTAAAAAATTTTACAAGTGGCTCAGCGAAAAAAGAAGCCCAAATCCATTTATAATAACCAGGATTGGCAACTCTGTGCATCAGCAACGGTGTTGGTGTGAGGAAACACGTACGACTCCTGACGTACCTCTTTTGTCAGAACAGGATTGCTCGGCGACTTATTGGCCGTCTCCATTTTCAGACGTCTTATTCAAAGTCTGCTTGCGTAAACGTTTCTTTTGAGCCTCCGTGATATGATCAGGCTCGCGAATCGGAAGGCCACGGCTTCTCCTTGGGTCCACGAGCTCTGGTAGCATGCAGTGCATGTTTTGAGCCGGGGGAACATCGCGTTCTTCCAAAAGGTTTCATCTCTTGATATTGCCTGAATGCTTATGGCTTTTTTTTCATCTGACCTTGCACTTGATACCAATAGTTACTATTGGACTTGAGCTGCAATTTTCCGTCCTCGTTTTCCGTACAGTGTGTTATTTTCTTGATTCGTACTCCTTCTAGTGGAGTAAGGTCCCTCGCTGAGTATTGACACTTTACTTCCACGAGGACGTCCTCCCTAATCAGACCGTCCGGACTAGCTCCAAGGAAGAGGTTTTCTTGGTCTACGAACAAGCCGCACTATTTTACCACAACGTTGCACTCATTTTCAAGCTGTCTCAGGGCAACGCACTCGTGGTTCTTTCCGTACATAATGGCTTCGGAACTAGTTTCCTTGTACAAGATGTCTGCAACTGTGCGTCCGCATCCAGTCGTTGGTTTCGTTTTACAAATAGGGCCAAAAACTGATGCTGTCAACCTCTTGCGTCTTTCCTGTTTCCACAGACTAGATCCGCTCTGCTTGGATGTTGCTCTCTGCAGGTCTTCAATGCTCGTAACTGACAGCGAAGGCGATTTTACGAAGTTCTCAGAAGCAGTTGACAAAGTATCGGGCTCCATGTCTGGCAGACCGTAATCAACATCGGCACCAGGATGATGCTCTTTGACTCGGCGCTGGGAGCGTGGTGTGGTTGATGGTGCCTTGTTCGGCAGCTTTCGCTTTGATTTTCTTCGAGCAACTGACGCTTTCACGAATGATGCTGTACATTTTCCGAGCTTCCCACCGGAAATTCTGCGGACAATTTTTTCATGATAAGACCCTTTGCAGTTCACCGATAAAGAAACAGCAAGACACCTTGTTTTGTAAGACCCTTTCATCGAATAGTTTATCCGTTTTCCACCAACGAACTTTGCCACAACGGAGTTGTAGTGCTCGGCATCATTGTTATCTACGTCCATTATGAGGCTTGCAGCGTTTGCGGCGACCCTATTCATGGCAATACGAATTTCCTCATATATGCCGCTTTGAACGATTGCAGGAAATACGTTTTCTTCCCCGGTTTTGTTTCCAGAACAGAAATAACAGCGCAGTTACTATGGCCTCCAAACACATGATTTGGGCCGTTCTATGTCTTGAACGAGGTGCTCGATTTTTTTCTGGGAATGAGGCATCTTCTGAGCCTCTAAATTTAATCGCTGTTGCAACGCCATGCCGCAGTCGTACACCCGCTTGAAGAACTGACTATTTTAGATTTTTTGAAATCTTTTCCGCTCGCTTCTTTTGAACGATCTCTCTTATTTTTCCTGCGTAATTCCGGAGAATGTGGTTCCTGCAGCCTATTTTTTCAACTTGCTGGCTTCCATACGGTGCTGCTGCTATGATGGACCGGTATGTGCTTGAATCTCCATGAGCAATAAGTCTTGTGTACTTTACGCCATGCAGCTCAACGCTTTTCTTGAAGCCTTCAACGATAATACTTTGCTCCATGCTGGTTGAGCTGCCACGCCAGTTCTTCTCGCACTGATGTTGCTTCGGAGAAGCACCTTGCGGAGTGCGAGCACACATTGCACACGTCTTGTTTTTCACGCCGATGTAGAGGACTTTTCCCGTTCTGTGTACAATGATAGCAGCCAGAAATAGTAATCCAAATATCAGCCATGAAATAAATTTACTTAATACACAGCCAATCACTACATCAGATAAGCATTTCAGAGATAAGATAGAGTTCTTGCTAAAGTGCTGTTTCGTAGAGACCTCTGCTCCACTTCACATATTTTCATAGCAGTTGCACTTGCCTTCGCGTACGTTCGTAATTCATCCTACTCGCATTGAGCTGTCAAACTCGCAAAATAGTTGTTTACTTGTAATAAACAAAAGCAATATAATTATTCAGTTCCATGCCACTTTACAAACACCAGCGCGTTATCAAACAGACATAACATCGATGGCAGCACTGTTTAGTATTTATAGTTCTAGGTTGATTCGCTTACGCTCTAGGCAATACAAGCAAAGCACGTTTCAGTGCTATATGTGTGCGCTATGGTCAAGAATATGGCTCTCCTGGCTAATGAGCCAGTATCTTGTGCAACATGACATGTTTTCCTGGTAATTCTCTATTTCTGCGTCATTCGAAAGAGGAGGGAATGCGTGCTTTGCTCCACTGCATATACAATCTTGTCCGGTAGACATATGCGCTAATAAACACGAAAAATCAACGCCTTGCCGAACCCATGAAGTTTTCCTTGTGAAGAGAAAATTTTCGGCTGATACCTTCTCATGCTACAGCGGAAATGAAAGGTAAGTTCTTTGTTGTGCACTAACCAGTTTGTCTACGTTATGCATAAGGACACTAAAATTAATCGACATGTGATGCATGTTTTCCTGATCTGAACAGTTTTATGCTTGACGCACATTATTGCCGAGTTGCATGTCTACGGCTGCGCCACTGCGGCGATAAACGTTGCGTGCGAAGCGAATATTTAAAAACGGGGTCCTGCTATTTGTGAGCTATTTTAATATCATTCATTCACTAAATGCAGCGCTATTTTAATTAATATCATAGTTCAAAAATTTGTGCACTCCCCAGGCCTGAGGAAGCATCATACTTGTGCTTGTACGATCTCTTCGACCATCAGCGACGACTGTTATCGTGGGTACGCCATCATTGTCTATTTCGCCACATTCCCTTGCCAGCCTTGCTTCTTCTGCACCAGCCTTCTTCATCTCCTCTCAGGCGGCTTGTTTGATGACGTCTCCAACATTATCTTGTATTTTTGCGTAGGTGTCCGATGACATTCCCGGAATATCCATGGATGCAAACAGTTCGTGGAGGTTTGAGAAACCGCAGCCAATGGACATTATTCCATACACTGCAGCTGTGTTGATATCACCGCAGCCGCTTGATGTTTGAACTTCATGTGCGTATTTGTATGTATTACATCTTTTCTTCGGCACATCCTGCAGACAAGAGTCAGGGAGCTTCGAAGACCTTGCCTCCTTTCAGATACACCGTCCATATGCGCCAGAGTGCATTGGAAAGGAACATGGACGGCCACCTTTTGCAAGCTGCTCAAGAGGTACTGAATGCCAACCATCCGGCGTCTTTGAATGTCAGACTCCACATTGATATTCTTGTCTCTGGAGTGTTACTCGGGTGCTCCTGTTGCACTCATCAATGAAGATGACAGGGAACTTCCTGATGCCTCCGCTTCTTCAGTGAGGGCTTCATCGTCGGCACAAAGCTGTGCCGTCCTAGGGCTGTGCGTGTTCATTGCTGGCGGCGAAGAATCTTCACATAAATTTGCAAGATCACCGCCACAGTAAGAAGAAGATGCATTATCTAGAACTTGCCTCTTTCTGACGTTTGCAATTGTTGTCGCTGGCCGCTTACGTTTGCCGTACTTGAAATTCTTCGCTGGCATTTCCCGTTTGCTCGATTCGTGCAGCCTGGGAACAACGTCGGTATCGCGTGCTGCTGCACTGCGCATCATAAAGAGGTCGCAAGCTGATCGAGGTCTACGAACGCAAGCTTGTGCCCAAACAAGTCTAAGCTACTTCGTGTTTTCGGGACACCATAGCCACTCTCTCTTCTACTGTGAGGCTAAGACCACGTGGTGACACCCCTTAGCGCTCCCCTAAAAATCTTGTTTCGCGGAATAGTTGAGACAGTGTTGGCTTCGTACAGCAGGTGGAGACGTGCGTGAATAATTGGCATGATCGTCGTGAAGTGCGTTAGAAACAGGCAGCGTATTCTGTAGGCAACACCTGAAGGCGGTGGCTTTCCCACTCATAGCTGAAAGCAGTAAACAGCGCCCTTTTGCACATTTTCCAAGCCAGCTGCTGAAAATATTCGATAGCCTCTGACAATAAGGGGCACACAGCTGTGGAGGCAGCTGTCTGTCCACCCATCGTGTGGGTTACTACGGGGGCGGTGTGGCGATACGAAGTTGGAGAGAATGGCTTACACCCCACGGTACGGGGAGGACAAAGTGGAAGCCCCTCCGTCGCATTTGCTATGGCTATGCTGGCGGAAAACATAGGGATGGCTGGACAAAGCGTTCACCTTGTTTTGAAGTATTCCCGGGCAAGTTTCAAACAGCACTACTTTTCGCGCGCGGAATGACCTTTTCACACGCGTTAACGTCCTGGTGAGATTTACACACCTAGAGTGTACTCTAACTTCCCTACTTTTGGCGGTGTGTAAGTGCTGCCATCTATGGACACAAAAAGTTCAAATCTGCGTTGCTTTGGAGCTGGTGAGCCCTCTTAAGCATGAACCTACTCATTCATTTTGCACAAATGTGTTCATCCCACTCATAGCCCTTCACGGAATACAATATGATTAACCACCAGCAATTTCCACATTGGATGCTTCGCATGACACCGATTTCCACAGTGCGCAGGATCTGCGGAATTTTTTTCAGCGTGTTATTGCATGTCTCTACTGGCAGCAAAAGATGCTTCTGGCGCCTTACACCGCAAATTTGCAGTCCTTAGTATGTGTAATCCTTATCTCACGTGCTCAGCTTCACCTGCTAATGACCACATGTCGACTTTTGCCCAGTCAATGCTGACCATCAGTTGGATAAACTGCGAACTTAAAAGGTACACAATTGGAGCCCCTATATACTTGGCAGGTTGAATTTTCGATACCTTGCAGGCATGCACTGATGCACATAAAACACTGACCAAAGAAAGAACGTGATGACAAAGTTCCAGTGCAAAATGTCACAGATTCTTGCTAATAGTAACTTTAACTTATATACTTCAGGACAAACAGCACTGCAGATAAAAGCATGGCCAAGGCCACAACAGAACAATCCTGCGCATGTCGTAGAACCCTGTGCATGCTAGTACACACACACATGGTACATTTTTACATTTACAGGCAATCTTTTCATTGAAAAAATAACACATAAAACGTGTGCCCTGGTGGAATGTGACGTTAACTGATAGCTGTTCCTTAGCTTTTTGTGCCTTCTCAGCTGCTGCCATAGCATGTCAACTCAGCTAGCCCTCAATTTTTAAAAACTTCGGTGCAGTGTGGTGCTAGCTTGTTATCCAATCCTCTGGAATTCCCCTGTACCAATCGCTACACTTAACTGTTACGTTCGTCTTCGGGGGGGGGGGGTGGAGGGGGGGTTACCGTTGACATCGAATGCCCCCTGCATTGTTGGCTGCCGTCGGGATGGCGACATCGATATTCCTTGCGAGAACAGCTTATTTGGATAGTACGGACTGCTGCTTGTGTCACGGCACGACATTCCCTCGTGTTTTTTCTTAGTATAGCTATCTGACGCAAGTCGCCGTATGAGATCGATGTACTTTTCACACATTTCACTTGACAAAAGAACAGTTGATGGTATGCATCAAGCGAAGATCGAACTCTCAGTTCGCATGCACGCAGCAGATCGCACCAACTACCGAAACGTTCGCACACTTACACGCTGATTGCGACTCACATCACATGACGATGTCTCAAACAAGAAATGGAAGAATAACAACACACTCACACGTACGCCCACGTTCAACGCAGACCCGACGATATCTTGGCTAGAGAGGTCGAAGTTGATAGCCATTCGAATGAGGGAAAGTGCAGCGTACCGAAAGTCAGCGTTGCCGTGTATTCGTGATGCTCTGTAATTATATTGAGAATTGTGCAACATTTTAAACTTCACACAAGCAAAAGGCCGAAATAATCTCACGTTGGCTGCATTCGACAATGAGGGTCGATGTGAAAGGTTAACTAGACAGGGCCTGTGTAAATTATGTTCACTTAAAGGGGTCGTGAAAAGAATATGGGAATGCCCGGTTGTAATTTTCGTTCCTTGAATATGCATTCGACAAGCAGATTCCGAAATATTTCTGTGAAATACTCAGTGCACATTTGGTGACGCCGTGAAACGAGTATGCCGGCGTGGCAGTATTCGGTTACGTTTCGGTAAGACATTTTTATGTGTAAATTTATAGTGAACCCGCGTTTGCTCTGAAAGAATCGATTTACTTGTGAGTTAGAAAGACGAAGTACTTAGAAACGGCGCGGTGCCGCCATTCGTAAGCAAGGCTGCAGCACTGTTTGTTTTCCCGTGGCCTTCGAGGGAGCACCTCTCTCGGTGGCCTGGTTGCGACTAAGGTGATGTCTACTGCAGGGTTGAGCGGATAGCACGCAGGGAAGCTGAAGACGCGTTTTTATAGCTCTAAATCAGCCCGCACGATGGAAAGGAACCATGACTATTTTTGATTGGAGCATCAGGATCTCGAACATGCACTTAGTACAAACTCTCTAGAAAGTGCTTCACGACCTTTATAATAGTGCATTAAGGCATCTTCCGCCCTGATAGTATTGTACACCTTACCAGAATTTAGTACAGGCGGTCATAGCTCAGCACTGATTTTGTAAACGTACAGACGAATGCACGTGTCATTAGAACAACCTCCGCTAACACCGCAAACACACTAGTCTCCTCGTGTTCTCTGCTGATACAGTCAAGGGTACAGTCTCAGAACCAGTAGGTCTAGCTTACAACTACGGCACTCTGCAGCTGACGAAAAGACGTCGTTTTGATTCCAGCGGCGGCTGCTGCGTTTTGGTATAGTCGAACTGCTAGCTTACGATGCTCTTTGCTTCGTGCATTTTACAAGGTCGTCGCGAGCCGCGGTGACACGGCATGACGTTGTCACGAGAAATATCAACAAATCTTTAATGATAAAGAAATCTGGCAGCAGCACTGAGGGTTAGCATTCCACTGGTTAGTTATGGAAGTTCTGATCTGGATGAATAACAGTGGTGACTTCAAAGAAGAATGGCAGTACGAGATTCATGTAGTGCAAACACACATCGGACGCAAAGGTGAATCTCTGCAAAGGTGGCTCTCTTCAGCTCTGCGACTCGTCTATTGCAGTGCAGAGGAAGGCAAAGAGTTGGTGTGCTTAGTTTCATTACTTAATAATTTCCCACAGGTGCCAATATTGACATTAACACGCAATAGTCAAGCATCCTGTCAGGTATGCGCTAAAGTAAACAATGTGAAGAATACATGTGAACACTGCCACTTGTAAATGTATCCTGCAAACAAACTCAGATATATGTTTTCTGGTACTTCCACTCCTGAATCTGTTTAGCATAGAAGCTACGTAGCCAATGAAGCTTGCTGTATGCAGGTTTACACAGCGGAATTGGAATGGAGCAGAAATGGAATATATTGTGGACCATTCCCACCTTTTTATGCGATAGTGAACTAAGTTTCGGAATATTTTCCACTATACTGTCACCTTATTGCATAAAGTGCTGGCAAGCTTGTTCTTTTTCCCATTCATTTCAGCCCAATGTAATTAAGCTGTACAGGCTCCCAGCAGCTTAGAGCCAACAAGTAAGCTTATTGCTGAAAGCGATATTCGCGGCTAAATATGCCTGTGTCCTTCAATGAATGCAGTGCTCCCACGATGCAGTAGTAAGTCTGTTATCAGCCTAGCCTCATAAGGGGCACTTAATGTGTGGTAGTGACTATACAAGAAAGCACGCTAGGGCGCATTTAGTATTTGAGCATCTAAAATTAAGGCTCATCTGACCTGCAGCATCCGTATCTGCCACCACACATGCTAAAAGCAGCACACATATTAATCAGTATATCTAAATACCTAAACACGAATACAAATGAAACACGCAAACACGAATACAAACAAAAGTACAAACATATCTGTGCGAAAGTATACACAAATGTCACTGGAGCAGCACTGCAGTGTTCTGCTAACGCAGCTAAGCACCACAATGTGGAAAGGACAGTTCCAGCTTATATGACATCCCGGGCTTATATGGCTCAATTACTCCAGTCTGTACTCATAATATTTAGCACTCTCTATGAAGTGTTGTCACAGTATCATCTTCGACTTGACGTACACACATTAGGAAGAAATCTCTGCATCCCTACCTTCAAAACCACGTACGCCTACCCCTCAGTGTATTTCATCATTGGGCAGGAAAGGTTTAAATTTACTGCAGATAAGGCCTTCTAGGCCTTATTTTAAATATATTTAGTGTTGCATGTCAGCATACTGATCTAGTAGTATCAAACATGTCAAACTATTTCTAAAACAAGGGAGAGTACTGATTTGCACAAATGAGTTTTTGGTTCCTTCGTAATAAAATCATTTGTTGTAAAATAGGGCACAGACCGTCAGCCAACGTTCACTTAAAAGCTTGTGAACCTTCATGGTGCAGTCCCATGAACTCCTGAGTCACGATCAGTTAAACACATTCCAAACTGTTTACAGTGTTAAGGAGACTTACAAGCAAGATTTTTCAATAAATTCACAATGACATTCAGTTCACTATCGGGTCTGTTGTCTCCTTCATTGTCCTCAGAGCTGTTTTGTTTATAGATTAGACTTATTTTCTTGTTCACATCGCAAAAATAAACGACTGTTGCTTACCGATGAAGAAAAACACTAAAAAATAGGGTGATGATATATCTGTGCATGGTGGGGCTGCACTCAGAGCTAAATTCACAGCAAGTGCAGTTAGATACACAAGGAATAGAGTCATGTACACACTTTCTTGGGGATATGGCACAACTGTTTATCTTTGCATGTACACCAGAGTGCATGCACAGTACTATAGAAGTAGGAATGATGATCGCATTTTTGCAACAGAGCACGGCCACGTGAAAGCAAGCTGATAAAATATATTTTATGCACAGGGTATGGAGCTGTCGCTGCCGGTTCTATGTCTGCTTCCGGGTAATGAAAGCTCACCTAGCACTTTCTCAAGTCATTTTGTTTTTCAGCGCTGTCACTATCATAAATATTTCTCTAACAGAAACCCTCAATGTGTGCAACAAGGAAGTCACATGACAGGTAATCAACAGATGCGACATGTGGTGTCCCAAGAAAAATATAATTTTTTTATGGGAAAATGCTTGAGAGTAATATGTCAGACTTGTGCCTACAATCTCTTCAACTGTCAAATGTGGCTTGCGTGAAGTTCTATATGGTGTCACCATTCACGCTCAATACCCTGCAACACAACCGATTTAGGGAGGTGGGGGCATTGTCTGAGGAAATGTATTTTACGGTGCAGAAGCTAGGCACATCCCACGAATTTGACATTTTGCTTCTTATATGAGCGCTCCTTCCCATATCATTACACTTTCTTTCTTTCCTGTGCTTAAATATATATGCGAGTAATTGTAAAATCTTTGGGCGCAAGACACATATGTATATTTAATGTTATTTGCATTGACTAGCAGCACCTGAGGTGTCTTAAAGAAGGCCGGTGTCAGTGCCGGAGCATGGCGGCTCCGTTTTCTGTGTGTGTGTGTGTTGATTTCTGCCCAAACACCGTTCGTCTGGCCCGCGCGGTGGTCTGGCCTGTGTTTATGTTACCGGGGCGCCTCGCCGCCGAAATGCGATACGTTTCTGTGCGCGCTGCTGTGGTGGTGCTATCCCCGTGGCGTCGAAGTTCTTCCCCACGGAGGAGCCTGGGAGAAGACGCCCGACGAGACAGTGAGCTCCGAGGCACGGACTGGCACGGATCGTGGAAGCAGACGAATCTCATGTAGCAGTTTGATTTAATACAGTTATTCATTTCAACCTTTAAGGCTTCTCCCTTTCTTCTTTTCCCTGACATGGCGCAGTCGACTTCTTGAACCAGTTAAACCAACGTTAAGCTGCAAATACGTAATTGGCCGCTGCAACGACTATGGCCCAAGCCACCGGCCACGCCCAAGCTTACTCAACGAGCACTACGGAGGAACTTCTCCGACGACAAACGCTCTTGTCCGACGACAGACGAGCCCTCAGCCAACTTAAGAAAACGGAACTTGTCGACGAGCTTAAGCTACGCCACATCTCTCACACGGGGAGAAAAGACGAGCTTATAACGAGCATCATCGAGGACAACGAACGGCAACGAGCAAGCGACATGCAGGAGATTCTACGGACGCAACCAAACACCGGCAACGAAGAGCTGGAAAGCGCACAGAACCTTACTGCTGCCAACGAAAAGCTGCAAGCCGAAATTGAAGGACTCAAAGCCCAAGTCCGACTTCTGAGTACAACAGGCAACGAACAACAAGGACAAGCAG